>JAQFXN010000743.1:0-18995 GCA_034693365.1 Liacarus xylariae | reverse complement strand
AATAATCAATCATTGATAATAGTGTATTATACGAACATTACTCTTGGACAACATGAGAATTTACAATTACAGCCGATATTACATAGGTAGAAATAAAATGTCGTAGGTTTATATTAAAAATTTATGATACTATTCACGGATAATCCCCTGATCTTAGAAATAAATTAATATTGAACTACATAAAATTGATTTATTGAAATGTTCTCGTTCATTATCATGATGATGGCAATGAAAAATAAAATTATAGAAGTCATATAATATTCTAGTAAATGTTAATGATAAAATGCTTATATTTCAACATAATTATTGTCTTATCTTATGTGTTATAATAGTTATATTTGTTGTCAATATATAATCCATATATTTCGCTACAAATCAACCTAATTATTTCTTTGTGAGAGTTGAGTTTCAACAAATATCTTTTTTCAGCATGGGCGAGGAAAGGGTGGTCCAGCAGGGAATCTCCCATCTGTGATTTTGTTAGAATACATCTCAGGTCGTTTACAAGATACATTTATACAACATAAAGCAATTTTAAGAAAGCAGCGCCGTTTTTGGAGAATATTCAGTGAATTTCTTTCTAAATTCTGGAAATATAAAAGTTTTTCAAATTCCTGCTAAATTTGGTCAAATTCTGTTAAATTCTTACACGATTATTTGCCAAATTTCAGAATTAGTCGAAATACTGTTAAATTACTTCATTTTTAATAAAATTTTGCAAGAAATTTATTATTGCTCAATACCAACACTTGATCCTGCTTGATTAAAATTTCTCAAAATATGTGACCCATAATCGGGAATACCCCATGTCGTCCCCAAAATCGAATATCTTCCTCCATTTTTTCCTTTCAATATCACATCTATTCAGTTTAATATAAGTGTAATTGTAATGAATTATTTACTAGTGATGATTTATATAATGATTCTCACGAATGTTTTTTTTGTTTAGTCGGCTTATGTCAAGCAAATTCATTGAATGGAAATAGATTCTAATAATAAGCTCCAAAACTCAATAGTTGTCCCAAACATATTCAATACATTATTCTATACAATATATTTCAAGCCTAGGTAGCCAAGAGCTGGATATAGGCTCGACAACCCCTTGAGTTTAATATATCCAACATGACTTTTGAGCTTCAAGAAAAAATTTGGTTTGTTATCTTACACCCTCCGCAATTTTTGTTCTGAAAAAAATTATACAATCCTCCCCCCTGACCTTTTGAGAAAATTTTCTTCAAATGCCCCCACCCACTATGCCCTCTTTACTCGGCCGATCTTGTATATACCTGATTTTTGAATATCTATTTAAAGGGTAAATGATATATAAGTTTTACTTTAGGCTAGGAATTTACTCAAATGGTATTTATAAAAAGAATTAACCTTCCAAATTCAATATTATTCATATACTCTTCTGCAGCTTAGATCGTTTTATACAGTTAAGAGGAAACCTAATAGTGACGCGAGAAAACGTTAGACTTCACTGCCTATGTATTTCGTATGGACTAGTTATGTATGATAAGCTGACTTACAGTCAGAACTTTTGATTAGGTTTACTTTTAACTGTAGTTGGAATTAACGGCAAGTTTTACACTAAAATATGATTTCGATTAACATAAAAAAATATTACACTGATAGCACAACGAATTAAATTGCTTTATTTTAATATACAGTCTTCCAGAAATTAAAGTGAACACCATATCCTGCCATTTCACAATTGTCCATATATTGTTAATTAATAATGTTTTATTTTTCATTAATTTTATAAATAGAGTATTTAAGGTTTAGTCATTTGATCAGTATAGGGACTATTTAGGAAGAATTTAGTGACTATTATTTAAGGGCTAAACTGGCTTTTAGGAGAGTTATTGAACACCCGCTTATACGCCTGACTTGAATCCTATAGAACAGTCTTGTCATTTTAATATCAAAAATTTTAATAAACTTTTGCTTATTTACGTTTTTAATGGATTAAAATATTTTCTATAGATTCACATTCAGAGAATTTATAGACTGAATACTGCTTTACACCATTAAAGTTAAATGTATCCTCTAAGGTTTAGATTTAAACCCCCTATTCAACTGGTGATTTGTTGGTAATCTTCTTCTGGTATTAGAAATACATTAATATTGGATTTTATATTACAATTTGAACTACATAAAGTTTATTTATTTAAATGTTTTCTTACATTGTCATGATGATGGCAATGAAAAATAAAATTATTGCAGTCAAATAATATTCTAGTAAAGTTATTAATGATAAAGTGCTTATATTTCAACATAATTATAGTTTTGTCTGAATTGTTATAATAATTATAATATTTGTTGTCAATATAGTAATTAAATTCCATATATTTCGCTACAAATCAACGCAATTATTGTTATATTTCTTGGGAGTTTAGTTTTAATGAATATTTTTTTAGCAGGGATGGGGAAAGGGTGGTACAGCTCGGAATACCTCATCTGTGATTTTGGCAGAATACTATCCAGGCCGGTCACGAGATTCGCTCATACAACCCATAGCAGTTTTAAGAAAACGGCGCTTTATTTTGGAGAATATTCTGTGAAATTCTATCTAAATTCTGGAAAAATCTAAGAATTTATTTAAATTTCTGCTAAATATTATCAATTTCTATTAAATTACGTCATTTTTAATTAAATTTTGAAAGAAATTTATGAATGTGCAATACCCAACTCCGGACCCAACCGGGTCAAAATTTCTCGAAATTTATGACATCACACCCCAAATACCACTACCTGGCATCCTAAAATCGAATACTTCACTTGATTACTTCCTTTGCAATATACCCACACTGATGCTTGCGTCCCGGAATTTTTTTTAGGTATTTTCATTGCTCCCCCTGTGCAATTTCATATTTTGAAAAATTTATAAACTTCCTCTGACATTCTGATAAAACCTTCTCAAAACACCCCCTCTATACCAGCCTGACTCGGCCGACTTTGGCTATAGCTGAATTTGAATAACAATTTATAGGGTAAATGATTTTATATTTCACTTTTGACTAGGAATTTACTCAATTGTTAATTATAAAATGAATTAATCTTCTAAATTCAGCCATATTCATAAACTGTTCTGCAGCTTCGATCGTTATATACACTTAAGAGAAAATCTAATCGATAGTTCTATCTGTAAGTCAGCTTATCTTACATTACTAGTCCATATGAAATACATTATGCAATGAAGTCTCTCGATTAGGATTTCTCCTAACTGTAGATAGAATTAATGGCAAGTTTACCGCTAAAATATCATTTCCTTAACATACAAAATACTGTAATGATAGCACAATGAATCATATTCCTTTATTTTAATGTAAATAATATAATTAATGCATGCTGTTATTAGTTGCCTTATAGAAATACGTTTTCTAATATTTGGCAGATCTTGTGTAGGGTTGGAAACATTAATTTCTTATTTCTTTGATTGTAACAATAAAATTCAACGTTGTTTACATACATAAATACAACAAATTACAATACATTCAAATATTTGTTATTAATATATCGAAAAAAATTATTTAAAATAAATTGTGAAAATTTTTAAAAAAAATACTAGAATGATAGCACAACGAATCAAATTCCTTATATTAATATACTGTATATATAAAAAATTATATAATGGACTTTTCAATTAATAGTTTTATAAAAAACAAAATTAATTTAAGTAGATTTTCCTCCTATTACAAAGATAAGTTAGTACATCAAGACACAATTTAATCTATTAAACATATTAATTAGATGATTATTGACATATTTAAATAAAATAAATGCCAATTTGTTAGTTCAATAATTGATTAGAGCTGATTTATAATAGTAGCAAGATATAACATTAAAAATTCATGAGACATTGGCAATGATTGCTGTGATTAGTGGCATTGTAGAAATACACTTTCTAACATTTGCCAGATCTAACGTAGGGTTGAAAACATTAATTACTTATTTTTTCAATTGTAATAATAAAATTTAACATTTTTTTTACATAAATAATATTACAATAATTTACAATAGATTCAAATATCAGTGATTTTAAATGAATTGTTTCAACAGAGTTTTTTAAAAATTATTATAAATCTTGATTGTATTCGTTAATTAAAAACTATATTCTAAACTGTGTACTTTGAAAAAAATTGATAATCTGCGTGTTTCACTTTGAGTATTAGTGTTTCCGTTTAGGATAATTTTTAATTTATACAGACAAGTTGATAAATAACTGTGTTTAAATAGACCATGCTCAATTATTAATGTACAAATCGCTATTAGAATGGCATACATGTAGTATAAACTAATGCTTCTAATTTCATCCATTACTAATTTATCAATACCTGTAGTGTGAAAGTAATCTACTTGAAATTTGCCATCAAATTCTGCAGGATCTTTATTGAAAATTTTCAAATACACTTGTTTCCGCCAATAATGATATAATCCGGCTTGTTTAATATAAGCTAATCTAATATTAAATTAGATAATTATGTTTAAATTGATAACCAAATCATTATTAACACTGAGAAAAATTGATTACATTCTAATATAAATCTAGATTTTTTGAACAGAGATTTTTACAAGATTCGATGTAAGAGGGAAAGAGTTCAAAAGAATGTCATAGAATGAGAATACACCTGTAAACTTTTCATTAAAAAAATATAATATACTGGTTTAATTGCAAATAAACTAACCTTCAAATTTTTTTAATTAAATCAAATAATATTCAAATTCATTTACCCCTACCAGAAAAGACAAGGGGTAACGAAAATGAATTTATATTCAATTTAAAATGTATAACGAACGGGAGGAACACTTTTTAACATTTGTAAATCGATAAACTATATGATAAATGATGTCGTAATTTGCAAACTAAGTGTTCAAACATTAGTAAATATCTTACATTTGATTGAATTCTGCTTTGTATTCAAAATCCTTGTGAATCGCGATATACATTAAATGCGTCATAAAAGCAGCTTCAGGACCAAATGGTGGTAGATGGTAATTGTCAAGACCACTTGAAAACAAACCATACATCATAAATTCTCTTGAACCAAAAAATGAGGTGGGTCTTTTTAGATTTTTTAAATATTGAAATGGATTTTTTGTGTTAACAACTTGAGTGTAAATTTTAATATTGCCATGTAAATTCGAATTGTTATCCTTCAGATTTTTCAAATAAAACTTAAATTTATTTATTAATGATATGTATTTTGAAATTTTATTTTAATATAAAACTCTATCAAAATTATATAATACTCTACAGAATTTATTTATTTTAATTAATAAATATTTTACCTTGAAAAAATATTGATTCATTATACCATTTCTTACGAATGCATCAAGTTCTTTATTTTTCAATGCAACAGCAAGTTCCTCTAAAGTATCGATCCTGTATTCCTTTGGTAATGTCATTAGTGAACAAATGCATCCTCCATAACATGCAGTTAACACAACGCAGACTAATATAAAGTGACCGAGTATTAAATTATAAACGGGATAATTGTGTAAACTTTTATGCAATTGTTGCTTGAATAAAATTGCAACTATAGTACAGAATAATTTATAATTATTCTTATAAAATAAATTGTTTTTATTAATAATTTTCAAGATTAAAATGATTAGCATGATAGAACTTAGCAATGAAATCCAGACAAATTTATCGAACGGTTTGAAAAGATTGAGAGAATATTTTAGTTTTGGCAAAGGTGATGTAAATGTAAATTGCTGCATTATATGTGGATAAAGAAAACCAGCTGCCACAGTACGAGCGTGGGTCAATGTGAGACCAGAAATGCCAAAATCTGCTTGCTATTAAAAAACATCCGTTTATATTTTATGAAAATGCCCCGAAACCAGGGGTAGCCAATGTCGACTGAGATATGGGAGATAAATGTGAATGAATTTTGAGAAAATTTTCTAGGTATGTCGAGACTTGAGAATGACAAGGGATAGGTATTTTTGACAAGAGCCTAGGGGGAGTCCAGTGGAAGGTAAAATGGCGGATTTTGCCATTTTTGCTATAGAGGAAACAGAGGGGATTCAAAGTCAATTATTGCATACAATATGTAATAAATGTGATTTTGATGCTAAATATTTATGAATTTTTATATAAAATATATTAAAACCAATGAAAAATCGGCCAAAATTAGTGAAATTTTAGTTTATTTTGATGAAAAACTGATTGAGATTTCATATCATTGTTCGTTAGCCAACATGCACATTTGACAGTGGAGACTGGGTTGTTTGCTCGCTTCCCTGATCGGCCACTCTGTGCTCATGCTTTTTCATGAAAATCATCAAAAAGAATTCTATTAAAATTTTTTAACTGGTACTATTGTGGAAATATAAAGTGATACACCTATTTGCATTCTATACATTATATCCATGTCACAATATTTAAATTAGAAATATCAAGCATGATAATAGTTTCAATATGACCAGAGTATATTAATTACAATTTCTGAAATTATTAATTTAAGTAATGAGATGTGGATATAACGCATGGAATGCAAATACGTGTATCACTTTATAATTCCAAATAGTACATACTAAAAAACAGCCATAGGCTGAGTGGAACTGTGAGCATAAATAACAAAAAATCATTTCATTTTATTTCATTTCAAATATTGTTTAGAATAAGTTTATTTACTGTTTTGTTAATAAAATATTTAGTGAAAGCAGTAAAATATTACTATTTTGTGTAGAATTTGACATTATAATTTGAAAACTTCGCCTTGCATGTGGCATAAAATGTTCATGTGCAAAATCTTGCATGTACCTTGCGAAAAACCTTAGTGGTCTCAGACCACAATGCCATGGGTCCCCTCTTGACATCCCTGATATTTTCTTAAAATATAGGTGAAGGAATATACAAAATTGTATAATATGAAAAATGCGAAGAAGGTATAAGGTAAAAACGCAAATTATTTTTTGCGTAAAAAACAGGCGGTATTATAAAACATTTCAAACTTATCAGGCCATTTAGGCCATACCCCATTTGGCCACCACTGTTACAAACAATTTGTTGAATAAAATAGTATAATGTTATATATGAATAATTTCTGTTATGATTTGGAGAATATATTTAATGAAAATGCTGAAAACCTTTGATTGAACCAGACCAACAATCCCATTCCACTTATTAGAACCATTCATATTTTGTCCCCAAATAAAATTGCAATCAAGCAAGGTAAATGTAAAATTAAAAGCCTTTCGAACAACTTCAAATAGTTCGATCTAAATGCCATTTATGAAACTGATATTATCTTGATAATAGCTTGCATCTTTATGGTATACAAAAGGTGGATACTATAACAAAAATAAAATGAATCACTGAATTAATTGGAAATAATTTTTAAATACTGTTTAAAAAGTCGACATCTTGTAAAATTCTAAATAATTTCAATAAAAATATTTTCTATCTTGTTTCTACTGTCTTGTTCTTAATTTGCATATTTTAAAAACAATAATGTTAAATTAATCAATTGCAAAAATTTAAAATTTTTAATTTAAAAAATTTAACAAATTTTTGAAAAGAATTATTATGTTTTACAAACCTGATTTGCTGCAATTATAAATTTTGCACCATTTAAATTTAACATCTTAATTTCTTAATTTCTATTGATTTTAGCCAAATAATAATATTAAATTTTACAAGATGTTTTTTTAATACTATAAGTTTAAATACTAAATATATAGCCAAAATATAGAAAACAAAATTCCAACTATGTCATTCAATGTTGCAGATTCAATCAATATAAATATAATAGAAAAATTGGCTTTTAAGGAAAGATTTGTAATCTAGAGAAAATAGATTGAAAAAAATATTGTGAATTATATCAAGACAATAAACATATTCTACGGATGTCCATGGGGTATCTAGACCGGAATTATCTTCCCAAACACTTTGGCCGGACAAGCCAATAAGCTATCATTGAGGTATTAAATGTCCCCTACATTTGAATATTATTTCATATTAAAACAATTATAAATAAGCAATATTTCAATGTTTTAAGCAATATTTCAATGTTTTTAATCAATATTGTGTGAAACAAACATTGAATAAGCTCATTTTAAGAATTTAAAATATTTTTATAACATCCAGCAGATAAAATTGAACTTTATTGCACGTTTATCCCTAGATTTTCACCTTAATAAATACCCACACCCTGACTTTTTGCACCTTGGACTTATTTTTATTTTACATTTTTTCACTACTACCACGTGAAAACGATTAAGGCTTTCATTTATTATGAAACTTCATTTAACAAATTAAAAAAAAGGAATTGTTACTTAGAAGATTAAAGTTTTATAAGGGTAATATTTATGTTTTCATTCTTATATTCCATAATCCACTTGAGAGAAAAAAAACAAAGTTATTGATTTTCAAATATATATAAAAATTATCAATGCTTTTATACCAATCAATATCGAAAGAAATTTTCTAATTTTAGGTGATTATTAGGAAATCTTAAAATTATTCAATTTAATTATAAGGGTATAGGAATAGACCGAGATATATAAATGATGAGTTAAAAGAAATGATAGTGAATTAGGAAATAAAGTAACAAGTTGACTAATTTTTGAGGAAAATGTGTAAAGAATAAGGAAACGTTTCACGAGACAGATGAGGAGATGATATGTATAACCAGATGTGTTTCACATTAAAAGCTGAAGGATATGTTCTAGAATTTCACTCTGGTTTTGAGAGAAGAAAGTTCACTGTATACTTTTATTAGACATTCAATAATTTAACAATTATTAAACTTATATAATTAATAAACTCTAAACTTTTTAAAATTCTCATTTTTGTATTCTTTTGACGCAATTATCAAGTTACATTGCTCATTATTTCCAATATTAGCTATAATGTATTCTATTAGTTAAATCAAAGGATGTAAAAGGAACAAATCGCTTAACTTTTTTTCTATTATGGCAAATATCATCTTTTCAAATTTTATTATACATTTATTGACATCTCCTGATGTTTTGTAAAAACAATTAACAAAATTTGTTATACAATTCTAAAATCAAGACAACATTTGCAAATAGCAGTCCTATAACTAATAGATAAAAGACATCATAAACACCAATGAGTTCTAGATTTTGGTAATTAAATATATCAATCGGATTGAAGTCAATGGCAACTGTTATATTAAATTTTCTTAGTATTTCATTAGTCCAATGAGAATATAATCCGGATTCATGTGTTGCAGTGATTCTAAAAATTAAATTCATTTAGTTATATAACAATAATTAATATGTTTTGCTCACATAAAATTCAAACTATTAGACATTTTAGAATCCATCTCCTTTTTTATTAGCATAAAGAATGGAATATAACCCCCGCAGTCTCTAGATATATGTGTGCTATGCTCAATTTCAAGTAATTCAACAGGTGGAATATTAAATAGTTGAAAATAATGTTTTCGCATAAATAGCAACGTCATTCTGTCCAATAATAGAGCGGATTTACCTGAATAAATGTAAATTGTTAATTTGTTAGGAAAAGTTCTTTTTATTAAACTAAATAATTTATTGGACAATATTGAAGTGATTCACAGTAATAGTAAACAGCCGTGAATTTAGGCGTTATCATCGAGAATATACTTTTAAAAAGATAGACCATAAGGGATAGAAGTATGATACCACCTGAAATTATGTGCCATTTTATAACCTCTGGGAGCCTGGCCTAGTGGAATAGATGCCAATGCTTTGGGTTTCGCGCCTAACAGAGTAATGAGTTCGAACTAAGAATAAAATAAAACAGCTTATTCCTATCACTTTATCCTGTGATGAAATTTCACTGTATTGCTAATATTTGATACAGTTTTAAATTAATTTTTATATATAAAAGTCTAAGTAATGTTTAAAAGTTTAAAAAAGTTTATCAATTCATGTTATTATGATTTATTCAGTTTTGATTGATTAGCCACAAAAAGTTTGAAAAATTTTATTTATTTCTTTTCTAATGTTCAAAAAATAAACATGAAAGATTAAACTATTATTTGTTGAACGTTAGTAAAAATATTTTTCTAATTATATAGTTTCAAGTTTAGAATAATTATTAATCACTTGAATAAATATTTTAATCTCTAAACAAAAAATTAGAATAAAATTATTAAATGTTAGAATTTTCTAATCATAAACTTTTCTAATATTAAGTACAGTTAAACAGCTTCGCAATTATATATTCAGGTGAAGTTTCAATCACAGGATAAAGCTGTTTTCTTTTATTCTTAGTTCGAACCCCTGCACTAGGTGAGCATTATTTCTCTGTGAGTTTAGTTTGTTGGGCCTGGGGTGGGGCACGATGACCACTGACCAAAACCAAGGGTCGTCAATTGGTAGTATGCGATCAGCTATCACCACGAGCCTCGCTGTACGGAGGGCCCAGGTGTGTTCTCTTAAATCTGTGACACATCCTCGCTCTCATACTTCTGAATCAAGCAGTGATCCCTGGCTGGGTTGAAATCTCCTGTTGGGCAGGGAGAAGGTCTCCCTCATTAGGGATTGGATAAAAAAAACCTCTCTAGTGAGATTTTTCATAATCTAAAATTCAAGATTCAAAACTTTTATTTCAATCGCATTATCGGGTATTACGCTTAAATTCACGGCTGTTGGTCATAAATATTCCTTAACTAATTGTTTGCATAAATTTATGTTTGTAAGATTCAATAAGTTTAGTGAAATTTATTCAATTAAATGGTGTACATTAATGATTTAATATTGTGCTAACTATAAATATAATGTAGGAAAATAGCAGGGATGGGGAAATGAAGAAATATCAAGGGGGTATTTTATTTTGACGAAGACAGGGGTACTATTCTGGCCTATGATATCACAAATTTTACATAGGGATCCAGGTATTGAGCAATCATCAATTTTTATGAAATTCTATTAAAAATGACTTTATGTAATTTATCAGAATTCGACAGAATTTAGACAAATTATAATAAAATCTTTAAGAATTTAGCATAATTTGACCAAATATAGCAAATATTGACAAAATTCTGTTATATATTACGAATTTCACAGAATATGACTGATCCCTCCTTTTCCATACCAGAAAATATATAAATTAGGTCATATAGAGGAAGTTTGTGCAATCGCATGTAAATACCTCAGATCGGTGTCCAAAAGGCAATGGGGGGTAAGAGTGAATACAATCTAAAATTACTGACCAAAACCAGAACCAAAGAATAATCATAAAGTTTTATCAATGAACTCGAAATCATAGGTGATATATGGTACTGATAAGAGCCTCACAATTACAAGTCGATATTTTAAAATTGGCAAATTCTTGCACAATTTGAATTAAATAATGTATTTTAAAAGAATTTCGACAAATTCCGCGAGTATTTATCAGTTTTCTCAAATATAGCAAAAAATAGACGAAATATCACAGAATATTCCATAAACCGTGACTTTAGCGTAATCCAGGGATATATTAGTCATTTTTCCAAGATAAGGAGGATATTTTTTAATATACCCTCCCCATTGCCCATCCCAAAATAAATGTAACAACTTTATATTAAGATTTCGTGAACAAACGACAAAACATTTCACAAATTATATATAATCTCGTATTGACCCAAAATCTCGATTCCCAAAATCCCGAAATCTAAATTCCTAAAATCCCTAGGTGAAAATCTTAGAATCTAACAATAGAAAGCTTCAAAGTTACTTCTTAGGGTGACATGGGACTTTTTTTGTCACTAATTTTCATCAAATTTATAATAGTTTATGTATAATTTAAAAATCAGAGATATAAAAAGCCCCTTAAGTGAAGGTAACTAGAGAGCTTTCTAATGTTAGATTCTAAGTTGTTCAAATAGAAATTTCAAGAATTAGGTTTCAAGATTTTGGGTTTCGGGATTTTAGATTTCGAGATATTGGGGCGATCCCATATAATTTATCTCAGTTGATGCAAAACTCAATTAAATTAGTTATTAAAAATAATATACCTGTTAGGATATTCTTGGCTAATTTTCGCGCAAATCTATCATTGTGTAATTCACTTTTATCTATTAGATCTAGTTTGGATTTAAAAATACGGGCCATTTGTGAATTCGGATTCGATGCGAATCCCTGTTCCGGTCCACCCGTGAGGGCATATATTCTTAGATCACTTTTAGATAAATCATTCCACGAATCGATTATTACTATTGGTTTTGATTTAACCATAAAATCTAATAAATAATTACAAAACTCAATAGACATTAGAGTGCATGAGATGAGCCAAAAGGCAATAATAGTTTGTTCCCAAAATCTATTAATTCTATTGCTATTCGGATAGGATTTTAATATAAGAACAATAAAATATTTCCACAAATATGAGTTCAAATCATTAAAGTCGACCTTTATTACGGATACAGTTATTGGCAAAATAATAGCTGTTATGAAGATTATTATCCAGACATCAATCGGAAAGCAATTGAAATAATTGAATACCGGTATAACTCCGTCACGAATTGTCGCAGCAATAGCTCCCAAAGCATTATAGCCCAATAGATTTGTCAAATTACCAGGGAAGCCCATATCCCTGTAGTTCATTAATGTAGATGGATCAACATACGATAGAACAAAATCTGTTCCAGTTTTAAGTGCTTGAAGAGTTTCATTTTCTGATCTAGCAACTCCATTTATAATTAAGCTATAAGGAAAAGAAATTTAAATTTAATAAATTTAGAATTTAAATTTGTACTGTTTAATAATTGACGTCTAGAAATGAAGAATCAGGGGATTACTCCAAAAATATCCAACAGCCGAATATAACCTAACCTAAACTAAATTAATTTTAAATTACCTAGACTAACCTAAATTAACCTAAAGTACTCTAAACTAACCTTACCTAATCTTAACTAACCTAAAATTTTGGGTTTGGGTTATTTGGTTTTGGAAATTTTAGGTTTTGATATTTTGTCTATGGATATTTTGGGTTTGGATATTTTGGGCGGATACGAAGAATCAGGTATGAGGAGAAGGAGTAGCTTAGATGTAAGCATAATGTACTAAAACGTTTATGCATTAAGAATTTACATGAAATATAAACAGGTTAACTGATAGTCTGATACCAATTATTTACTATATTCTAGAATAAAAATAATCAAAACAATTGATGAAAACAAATACAATATTCTGATTAATAGAAATTTTTATTAAATAAAGTAATATTAAATTGTTTGTTAATAAATAATTATTAGTTAACTAATTAATTGTAACTTCAATTAAATAAAGGAAATAAATAACGAACAAAAGATAACAACACAAATTACATGATATTGATAATAAGCGAGCTTATTTGTAAATTGTTTGTTAACATCTAAGCTACTCCTCCTCCTCCTCATACCTGATTCTTCTTTTCTAGACTTCATTTATGATAAAGTGTAATCTGTAAATGAAAGAGATTTATAGATCTCTAATTCTCTATATTGACAAATCTCATTCTTAAGAAGTAATTAAATTACACCTGGGACATTATCTTTATCTGAATTGCTGTTATATTTGAATAGAATTTGATAGTTTAGATTATTTAAATCCAACAGTATCAAGTGTACCATAGATTTTAAACCAAAATTTGACGTATTTAGACTGTGCAACTAACTTCAAAGGATCCTAAGATTATTCAAATAAAGAATGGTCATCTCTATTAATTAGTTTATTAGATTTTTTTTATTTATAAAATATAAATATATTAAAAAAAATTTTATTTCCGACTTATCCTTCCTTGATAACGCATCTATTACATTGCTAGAAGTGTATCTTTGCGCACATTTGAATCTGGTTAATAGATTGCAATAACTGAACCAGTACAAATCGCGCATTTATTTTGTAAACACCTTCCAATTTAATGGATATTTGTTTTTTTAAAAATTCATGATTACTTTTATCTTTTAATATAGATTATTATAGAAAAGTTTTCTAGCCAAGTTTCAATAGCGATTGACAAAAACTTCCGTTTAAAGCAATCAAATGTCTAATACAACCTGCAAATTCAAATCTTGACAATCTACTTGGCTATCTTTATATTATATGCATTTACAGTTTTTTGTGTATAATTTTTTTGTTTTCAAATATCGAGCGCCAGAGTTGAGAAAAAAAATTGCTTAAAAATTAAATTAAATTACAATTAAAAGAGTGAGCGTTCCTCAAATTAGAGAATTAGGTTTTGAATACAGTTAAAATGTTTTAATTCTGTTATAATTTAATTATTTGTAGTTAAATAAGTTCGTGTTATAAAACTATTAAATATTGTTTAAATAAAAACCTTTTAACTTCATTCTCAAGCCTTTTTCATTAAATTTACTTCGCTCTCACTTTTTAATAGTCAAGCTAAGCGCATTAGTCAATAGTAGAGGCTATCACTGAACAACAACCAAAATGAAACTACACTTACAAACAGAAATAATTCATTCCATAAGTTATTGTAGGTGTAGTTTCATTTGGAATGTTGGTTAAGTGGCGGTCTCTACTGGTGGATCAATAATGCGCGCGCTATTTAAAAATTTACGGAAAATAAATTGAAAATACAATTAATGATTATAGACTAAAAAATGTAATATTTAGACAAACTATGAATTGTGTTTAATCGCCAATTGTTTAATTAATAGGAACATTGGACCACAAACTGTAACGTTATGTCTATTAGTATGATCTGGTGGATCACCAGTGATGATTGAAGGAAAGTTATACGTCATCTTAAATACAATCGAAGAATTATCAAATGGCTTGCGATTAGAAACTTGTGTGCGCACACCATATTCCATAACAAAGCACACTGCTGCAAACATTTCTTATTGTGATTTATATTAATGGCTTAATAAGTTTAAAAGTAATAAAATTGATGATAATTTTAAGCAGTATTGAAATTATAAACTCGTTACAACCTATGTGTGCTCATATATTATACAACATCATAGTTTACTGGCTTAATGTATTCTATATTTGGTTAATCTGTGAATTACACCTAAGTTTTGTTTGAAAAGAAACCTGATTAATGGATATATAAACTCATTATAACAAAATTTTATTTTAAAATTATTTTATATTGTGATTCAGCTTTCGGTCATTAATAGACAAATAAAATAACATTAAGCCAATGCACTAAAGAATCGTCTACTATGTGAGCAAAAATAAGTTGCAACGAGTTTATATATAAATTACAAAAATATTTTCAAGTTTAATTAAAACATAATAAGAAAATGAATCTGTCAGCATAAAATTTTGTAACAATAAATGTTATATTATCAGAATCAATTTTATAGATTATTTAAAATAATTTTTCAAGAAACTGTATTAACATTATTATAATTATCTCAATAATTAAACAAGCATCAAATTCACAGATGAGAATGTGATTGAATTTTGTCGGATATATTTATTCAACTGTATTCCAGTATCCTTACTGTTACCAACCCTCTATTGCAACAATGAATAAATCAGCTCCAGGTGCTCCTCCTAATATTATTTCAAATATTCTTTAGAATCTTTTAAAATTTATATAGTCTTATGAACATTCTGGCACGAAAACCGGTGTTAATGAAAATTTTATTTATAAATCAAATTTCTTAAAATATACCAACATAGACCCCTACCTAGTCCAATATTGATAAATTCAATCATTTTGCCCCTCTTGTACTCTCTATACTCTATCATAAAATACTTGCCTTTAGCTCTAGACCTACTACATCTTATATCAACTACTGTATTAAACTTGATAAGTTTTCTTCAACCCTCCCTTGTTCTTTTGTAATAAAAATCTAGTTATTTTGATTAATACGTAATATGTTTTTTTTACTAAAGAATTCTACTAAGTTTGACTTATATTGATTAAATATATAGTAAGCAACTCATTAATGAATAATTATAATAATTAAATGTTGAATTGCTTTGAAATATTATAGAAATCAACTTGTAATGAAATCAATATATATAACATGTTTTAAACATTAATTTTAAAAATAAATTAATGAATTGATTTTCAATTACGTTGAATATTAATTCTACATTTGATATGAAGAAATTATATTGAAACAAAGAACATTTTAGAAATAATTAATCATTTTAAAATCAATAAAATTTCACTTATTTTGAAAAATATATTTAATATCAGGAATAGCCAAGGTCTGGGGTATAGGTAGGGGTAAAATAAATATATTGAATATTTGTCTATGGCTCAAAAATTCAGTAATTTATTTTGAAAAGTCACATGTAATTAGGATATACTATCCTTGCTAACTCTTTTTAATAGCTGTTGTTCAAACTTTAGGAACAATAGAATAAATGTCAAATTTATCTTATCAACATAAACATTTTAATTTACTTAAAAATATTTCTAATTGATTTGTTAAGTTACAAACAGAGTTCATTTTATTCTTGGTATTATTTTTAATTCTAAACAAGAATGGAATGTTAATATATAAAATTCCGCTTTCCCAGAAAAATCCCAAGAGTATTTTTATTTGCCTTAAGCAAGGTAGCATTTTCATAGCTTCCCATCTCATAGCACCATCTTAGAAAAACAAATTAGCGACATTTTTCACTTTATTTCAATAGGTGTCGTGAAATGATTATGATAAGATTACATCCCATAGGATTATCATAGGTTCTCGTTCCATAACAGACTTTCATCCTAAGCAGAATAATATATTCCCTAGAATAATAAACGGTCCTATAACTATCTGAAATATATTATTTCTAAGTCATTGATAATTTTTCAAAATCAAATAATTATTATTTTTCTGCAATACATAATGAAGTCGCATTTGTAAAAATAAATCACATTATATTTGAACTGTTCAGGGAAATCTATCAACTGATTTCAAACTTGACCTATATTCCCATTGATTTACATTATAATTTAAATAAAACAAGCAAAACTCAATGAACAATCTCATATAATCTAAAATCATCTCCAATCATTTACCTTCGGCCCTAATCAGTAATGACATATCTTAATCATCTACCCAATGGGCTAATCTTCCATCTCAGCTCATTCATGAATTAATAACTTAATTTGTATTTGATATTTTTACTTAATTTTTTTAAATGGATATAAATGGAAATATAGATCAAGTTTGAAGGCAGTTAACAGATGCACCTGAGCATTTAAAATAAAAAGTGATCTATTTTTACAATTGCTGGCTATTGTGAAAAATTACTTTCTTGATTTTGAATAATTACCAAAACCTTAGAAATAACCTTGATACAATTAAATTCCGATAGTTAGTTAAAGGATTGTATATTTTATAAAATATCGTAGGTTCCCATTCTATTTAAGGCTCCCATCCGAATGCCACTAGCCCATAGATCGTGGATGGGGTGATGGTGGCAGTAGGGCGGGTGCAAACGAATCTATATAATCTTTATTCATCGAAAGCAGAGTCAAAAATTTATCTATACACTTACGACAATATGAGATAAATATTTAATTGAATTTGATAGATTTATGGAAAAATTAGAAGCATTTTATTTGTTATTCAACCAAATTAAAATAAAATTAAATTAAAAAACTTAAAAGTTATTTTATTGCAGGAATTTTAATATTAATATAATCAAAAGAAATAAATTAAAAAACATTACTTTAATTTAAACTATACATTCATATAGAATTAAAAACTGTAGAATTAATCTTTCTATTCATACAAAAAAATATCTAAAAATTTTTATCATTTATAGCGTGTGTTGTTTATCATTAATTATAATTACCACTTGAGTATGTGCAAAATGATTAGCAGGCACTATTTAACATTTAATAATCACTCTAGTATTTAAACTCATTTTAATTTTTGTCAAAGTTAACAAATAAATTAAGAGCAAAATAAATTTCTAATAATTAGTAAACGATGGCAAATTTAAGTATGCAACTTTAATAAATTTTTAAAATAACCTGTTCGTTTAAAGTATATTTTAAGTTTATAGAGTTATATAATTTCAATATTTTTAATTTAAAAATATTAAAATTTACAATGTGATTATTTAGATGACTGAGATTTAGAAGAGTAATGAGAAATATTATTTTCTTTAACTGGAATAATTTTTATAATTCAATGTGTTGTTTAAATTAACTGATTGGTAAAAAATAATTATTATATATATAAAGGTTTCGACAATTTCATTATAGTATGTTTTTAAATATTATTGATGGACACACAGTGTGTTTTTTCTGTTTTACAGAAAAGTGAATGTTTTGGTCCAATAAATTCTAGTCTAGTTGAGACAACAAAATAAACATGGTTACAATGCTAGTTATCTGCCGCAACGGAGATCGGCATTTATTGTACCAAAACTTTTATTGTGCTATACTATAAATTACATACTGTAGTCCATCATTACCGTTCATTTTTTTAAAGACTTTAACTATTGTCTTATAGTCAATATTTATATAAAAATATTAAACTTTTGTCAATTTGTTAATTAATTGGGATATTTATGCAAGCTAATATAATTGATTCCTGTTTAAGACTTAAATAAATTGATTATTTCTATAAATTATTGAAATTATATTTGTTGAATTTGTTAATCTCTTAGTACATGTGTATAAAATAATTTAAATATATGAACCTCAGACAATGTTCCATGGTCAGATGTGAGAGTTTGATATTAAATTTGTATATCTATTTTATAGGTTTTGTTTCAAAACTGCTAATTCATTCATTGATAATCAGATCAATCACCTGTGCATTTGATTCCTCAGCAACACATGACTGTCCACTGGCAGCAACTCTATCGCCCGGATGTGTTTGTGGGGCTGAAGGCGATGCGCACGCAATGTATGCCACAATTGACTGTACGGGTAATAAGGAGTTAGATTTGAAACAAGTGTTCAAAAAACTAACCCAAGAGTTGTCCGGAAAGAACAAACACTTCTATAAATTGAACTTGCAAAATAAACTAATAGATGAATTACCAGAGGATGTATTCTCAGAGATCCGGTTCAATGAGATCATTATATACGACGCCTACAATCTAAAGCGCATTCACACGAATGCATTCAA
>JAQFXN010000742.1:0-18998 GCA_034693365.1 Liacarus xylariae | reverse complement strand
ATGAGTACGTACAGTCGCATTGACCCCCTCCCCTTAAAAATCGTACGCATTCATACGCTTTCTCTTGACTCCCCCTCCCCTACCTTCTGCGTACGTACTATTTGAATGTCCCCTTATTTAATATTAAAGAGATTTTTAAATGTTTTAGAAGCGAGAGGTTTGAAAGATGTGAATCGAATAGAGCACATGCAAGACCAGGCGCAGCTTATGCTACTGCAACACGTCAAGACTCACAACCCCACTAATCCAACCAGGTCGGCATCCTAAATATTCATTTTTTTAGCTTAAACTTAAATAATAATCTTGAACCTTTTAATAGTTTTTGAATCTTTACTCTTGATTTTCCAATTAATAGAAAGTTCAATAAGTTTATTGAAATTTGAGCCTAAAGATTTGGACATTAAATTAATGTAGGTGAAAATAGAAATCCTATTTATATAAGTATTGAGTGAGTGTTCTTTAAGGACAGAACTGGTTGGTTACACTGGTATAAAAATACGTCACCCGGAAGGATCAATAATGGTCATGAGGGACAGAATATTTTAATAAATATTAAATGTTAGTACTAGCTTTTGTTAAAATAATTAAGAATGCCAGCATTATTTTATTAATAAATTATGACGTTTTTGACCCTTCAGGGACATGTATTTTTATAATAGTGTTACATTACAGTAGCTAAACAGTTGTGCCCCTAAAAGAACACTCAGGCATTATTTATTTTAGTGTCATTAATATTGGACTACATATGGATAGTATAAAAAGGCTTCAGACGTAGGGCAAATACAAATTTCCAGGACTTAATATACATTTTGTAACTCTCTTAAAAAAAATATTATCTCACTCTAATGACATGCTAGCTATTCTCATACGGTAAATGACCAGTCTCGACTTAATGCCAATGATATGGTCAGAAATATATTATATAGTATATCATAGGTTAAGCAGGAAGTTTAATGACTCATTACTAATGAGTAAACCTCGGATAAAAAAGCAAAATAAACTTGTAATTGTTTGCTCGAGATAGATTTAATAATGAATTTCTGTGCGCGAATACTATCTAATGAAATAGAATTCGATGTGCAGTTAACACAATTATAAATAAAGTAAAAACATATTTTATTTAAGTAAACTTTAATTTATGCATTACTTATATTATTAAAAAAGTACCCTAAAAGTAAATATGCAAATCAAAATATTTCAATAAATGTCAATAAATAAAAACTAAACCATTAGGTCATATCTTCATTGCAGTTAACAATTAAATAATACTTTAGGTTGTCTTCAGTAAAACTATTGAATAATAATACAATGTTTTCAAAAATAAAACTATTACTAGTAATCAAATGTGTATAGAAAACCATTGAAAACGTGTATAAACTCGTCAAAAGTTGTAGATATTTATTATCAATACATTTATAGTCAATAAGAATCTCAATTATAATCAGTTATTAATAGTGTTAACTGCACATCGAATTCTATTTCATTAGATAGTATTCGCGCACAGAAATTCATTATTAAATCTACCTCGAGCAAACAATTACAAGTTTATTTTGCTTTTTTATCCGAGGTTTACTCATGATTCATGAGTTTTTCATACCAAGGTTTATTTATACCAAACAATTTATACGATATTTTGATAACAAAGTCTATACATTTTGGAGATTTTTCAGATTTAAGCGATTCTATTGGTTTAACCATTGATTTTCCTACAATTAAGTTTCATTCATTCATTTTCGTAACCCCTTATCCATTCGGGTGGGGTTGAAGGTCAGTGATCATAAACCTCCATTCACTCCTATCCGGCACCCAATTTTGGATTGCGGCCTGAGATAAACCCATACGATGGTACAACTCTTCTATGTGCGATCTCCAAGTCTTTCTTGGTCTCCCTCTTGCTCTAAGGCCGTTAGGCTGAGACAAATAGACTATCTTTACGGCAGTCTATTCGTAGACATTCTCAGCACATGTCCGAACCATCGCAACTGAGGCTTCTCGATCTTGAGAAATAGCAGATCGGTGTTTAGAGATTTCCTGATGGATGAATTTCTGTTTTCTGATGCATTTGTCATATTTGTCATTCTAGAATAATCCTTGGCATTTGAGAGAAATTTTTCAAAATACCTGCACCGATACCGCCTGTTGCACAATTGGTTTATCTCCTCATTCGAAAAAAAGGCATTGTTAAAAACAAACCACCTTTAATATGTAAAATTTATTCACTGTTCAGCTCTCAAAGTGAACAGTTGTATAGTTTTCACTAAAATTGCTCCGCTGCGCGACACCTGTGGTGATTTTTATAACTATTTTCTGGACTTCGCCTAATTTTCTCAATTTTGGACGCCCGGACAACCTGGTATTACGTCATTATCTATTGCATTATAAGTTCTTTTCAGCGGCGTTCGACCGGAAAAACTACTGCGACCATACGGGACGAGATGTCACGTCGCCGGTACACCAACAGATGCACCGAAGAAGCTTCGTACGACCACAGCACGCAAATGCGCGCGTCGGTACAAATCGGCGTTCACCGTCGCTGCGCCTACAAAGATGCAGGGCGCCATTACCGCCGACAACCTCTTCGCATACATAATGGACTTGACGGAGAGGATTAACAAGTCCATCGTCCGCCATACGAGCCTTACGATAGATGATAAGGCGTAGATCGCAGAGTTCACATCAGCTATCGGAAGTGCGTCCTCCAAAATCCAGGACATCATGGACTCAATTACAGTGGTATCCAACACCTCGTCCAACGTAAGTGAAATAAAGGACCTCCGGGATGAGATGCGAACTCGTCCGTTGGCACCTCTTACGCGTCCGTCACAGCGAAGAATGCGCAGCGCAATCCGCACACAGGCTCTCGCCCAGAAATTATAATCGCTTCAAAGGACGCTTACACCACTCGGAACGAAGTGCTTAACACGTGGAAGAAATCGGTAAGCTTCAGGAACACGGATTTTGAATGTGCACGTGTCCAGCCAGTTTCGAACAATAAGGTGCGAGTAACGTTCGACTACCAAGGACCAGCGAGACGCCACTCTGAAGCGCGCAAATTCTGTTTACAGCCTCCAGGTCGAAGTAGCAAAATGGCGGGGTCCAATGGTAATTACTTAAAGGTATCAGCAAGAATTTGAACGCCGGGGACGTCTGCGACCTCGTAATTAGGAACAACACCCGTGGCGTTCTCATAGCGTAACTGGAATCTGCGTAAGAAATGACAACATGCAACACCGGCGATTCTTCCACTTTCGATACCATTAGGGCTGGCGTCCGACTCGTCTCATTCGCGGACATTACACTCGTATATGGTTACACTCCACAGGTTGGCTAACAATGTGGAGGGCCGGACGATTGACGAATCCGTCTGCGTCTCTTCCGATCATCACGAAATCCAGTTCAGCGTAGACCTCGGCGGCCATATAACACGACATCCGCGGTCGTCAACCTACTTGTTTAACAACAAAATAGCGGACTGGGAGTTAGAGGACGAACACATCATTGACAAGATAACTAGGAAAGGCATACTTGCCGTGAATGTATCGTCAATAGACGCATTTTCATTAGACGAACCAGTTGCCTGGATGACAGGCGACTGCGGGACGTCTGTTTATCTTCCATGCGATTAAGAGGCTTCGCGAAGCCATATAACTCCTGGTGGAGCGAAGCCCTGGCGAGACACCAGGACATATCCAACAAACGTCGGGATATGGCAGCCGCCAATAAGTCGTACACATCCGAGATCTGCGAGGTTTTATTAAATACTTACGCGATTTCTGTAATAAAAAGACGAGGGCGAGGGGACGTCTGGTCGCTCACATCGCGACTTATCTAGGACGGCTTCGCTCAACGTCCTCCTTCCACCCTCAAGATGGCCGCCGGTCACTAGTTCGTCCACTCACACGGACGATATCTTACTCAATCATTTTTATCCGTACGACGGCCTGGAATCAGTTATGAGGCACTTTCAACTCAAATCGGCGTCAGACGACATGCCATCTTTATCGGTCGAGATCTCTTTTACCCCTGACGAGGTGATCGAGTGCGTTTACTCTATAACCCCAAACAGAGCCCCGGGTTACGATAACCTCACATCAGACATTTGTTTTCGCTTCACTTCGATTTTCCCGGAAATGGTCACGGCGACAATGAACATAGTGTCTAAGTCTTGGGCACTTCCTGTCCATCTGGAAGCAGGCAGAAGTGACGACGCTCCCCAAGGCGGGCAAGGACGATTATACAAACCTTTCATCCTTCCGACCAATTGGACCTTTGCCAGTGTTGGAGTATTGGAGAAACTGATCATTCGCAGACTTACATATGACGCCGGAACACGGGGAGCCTGGAATCAAAACCAATTCGGATTCAGGGCGCAGAAGTCAAGAGTAGACTCCCTTAGCCGCGCTGTCGAGATAGTAACGGACGCTAAGCGAAGTCAAAATCAAGTGGTCGCTCGACATCAAAGCGGCGTTCGACAATGCATGGTGGCCAGCCATCTTCGAGCGCCTCCTTTGAACAATGTGCCCACCCGACTTTCATCAAAAACTATTTCTCGGGAAGCTCCGGCAGACTCAAACACGCGGAGGCCGCCTCTACGAAATCATAAACTAAGGGATGTATCCAAGGCTCTGTGTGTGGTATGATGTTCTGGAACCTCGTGCTGGACGAGCTGCTGGACCAGCCTCTTCCCAGAAGGTGCCATCTGTAAGCTATCGCTGATTACGTCTTACTTTTAGTCAGTGGTGCAGACGTACAGAGCGTCCAGTACGCAACCAACGTTGCACTCTGAGGCGTATATAGCAGACTGGGGCGAGAGCGTGAAGCTCAGGTTCAGCTCATTGAAGACTCAGTCAAATGCGTTCACCTCGGCCACCCTCACAATGAAAGGCGTCCACATCAAGTTCGCAGAAAACATCAAGTGCTGGGGGTCTTCCTGGACCGGCGGCTGTAGTTAGGATCCTCTGTAAGTTTATCCGGCCCACTTGTGGCATCCATGCCGATAACGTGACTATCATATACAAAAAAGTTATCGAACCAATCATCACATACTCGGCAGAAATCCAGGGCAAAGCAGCGCGACTCGGGTTGTCCAACGCTTACTCCGCTCATTCCAGCGTTCTTTTGCCATTAGAGCTATTAAGACGTTCCACACAATCTCTGCCTTCTCGTCCATTGCTCTGACAGTTTTTACACCTTTTCACCTCAAAGTAAAAGAAATTCACGAGATTGAAATAGTTAATAGAACCTGAGTCTCCCCCGAGATCCCGGGCGACATCAAATTTGAAAGGTGTGTTCGGCCGAACGAACTACCGCACCCATCGCTCAGGCAATGATTCGTATTTCGCACAGCTAATAAACAGTCAGAAGCGGACGCCCTCTCATCCCTGACCAATATATACACGGATGGAAGCAAATCGGAAGAAGGGGTCGAGCGGCCTTTGTATTGTATCGCCATGTGTCGTCCACCATCACATAGTAGCTTAAGCTTAATAACTTGTGCTCTGTCGATCCTGGCCATTAGCCGCACCCTGACGTGGTGCATCCGTCATCTCAAGGGAGACGCAACGGTATACTCAGACAGTATGGCCTCCCTATAGGATATCGCAAGGACTTACAATTTGAACGTCCTCGTGCAGGAGTGCTGGACGTTCCCAGAAAAATTCAGCATAACATCACATTCGCCTGGGTCAACGTATATGTCAGAATCTCAGTCAATGAGACAGTCCGCTGGGACGTGGCAGCAAAGGCAAGCAAAGACATTTTTCCTATCAGTTTGGCAAAAAGACTCATTCGTGCCAAGAATATGACGGAGGGGGCAGACGAATATGCTAGCTCGTTCACATGCAGAGGCATACGGCGCTGGTTCCCTGATGTCGCGGACGCCCGTAGATTCATTGCAATAACGGACGTTTCTTTCAACTAACGCAGACATCACTGGACACGACTGCCATAAGGAACACCTAATGAGGTTTAAAATAACGGACAACCTTTGCCTTTGCGATGGCAACACCACTCAGAGTCTCGACCATCTCAAGAGCTGCCAACGCTTCGCCTCCGACCGCCTCAACTGCACGTCGCAATGTGGGCGCGTAGGAGTGACCCCTATTGTCTCGTAACCGCGGACGCGGACGCCGGCTATCTATTCATAGATTACGTCTTCGCTATTGTGAGTAAACTAAAGAAATTTAACAATAGTCGATCACCGTATCCATCAATAAAAACGCCCCTGGACACCTGTATCCATTAGCAGGGGTCCAACAATCTTTATTTAGATTATACAAAATTTCTATTACTTATTTATGTCATATATATTATCTCGTCCTCAGACGCCACTCAATTATGACAAACATCGGACGCCGTTTATCGTATTATTTAATACTCAATAATTATAACATTTATAACATTTACTATTGTAGTCGTGCGCGTTTGGACCCCATTATTACTATTAATCGAAATAAAACGCTTATGCAAAGGAGCAAATATGTGCAATTGCCTTTATTATCAAAGTGGTTAACTATACAATTGCTGAAATGCAAGTGATAACTCGCGCCGTAGACGCTATTGTAAACCAGTAATATTTAGTGGTCAGAAGTGAATTAAGATGTGAACTATATTTGCATCTATTTTGCGGAAACAGTGATAGAGTTTCTGTGAACAACAGTAATGTAGACATTTCTAACAATTCTTCTGTTGAACTCTTACAGAATAGGTCGAAATCCTATTCAATTACGTAATTGTTAATTAAATTTTGCAAGAGCAAGGTTTGAAAATACCCCTCTATAACCCCTGTGATTTTGAGGCTCTTATCAGTACCCTATACAAAGTTACTGCTGAACTGTTTACTAAAACATATGAATCTTTTACCAAAAATTTGAAACACAGACGATATTTTTCAACAGTGTATCTACTGTTAGATTGACATTTCAGCTGTTAAGCTCTGAAATATAACGTGGATATCTTGTTGTTAAAATGTTGTTTGCACTGCTTGTTACGATAAGTGGAACGGCGGGGGGGGGGGGTCATGTCACCCTACTGTTGAATCAGATGTTACTGACTTACATAAACTCTATTACTCGTTAGCAGTCATGGGGGATAACCCGGAATACCCTATTTAATTTTAGCTTACTACTTTGGCCCAGTTCGCTCGCGAGATACCTCCCCCATTGAAATTTTTAAAAAACGACGTCGAATGCGCATTTTTAAGAATATTCTGTGAAATTCTTAAAAAAATAATAGAATTTTGTCGAATTCTTGCTAAATTTGGTCAAATTCTGTTAAATTCTTACAGAATTCATTTTAGGAATTTATCATTCATTCATTAAAAACTTTTAATTTTATTTATAATTTTGTAATTCCTGAAGAAGGTTCCAATTATGGACCGAAAGTAATTGAGTTTAAGTTAAATAAATTCCTAATTATATTTTCATGAACTATCGCTAAGTCTAAAGAGTTTTATTAATTCAATTTAAAGATTTCATTATAATTTGTCTAAATTCTGTCAAATTTTGCAGAATTAGTCGAAATTCTGTTAAATTACGTCATTTTTAATTGAATTCTGCAAGAATTTTATGATTGCGCAATACTTTCCCCTGGACCTCCCTGCCCAAAATCTGCGACGTCACAAGCCGGAATACTCCACCTGGCTTCGCCAAAATAAAATATCCCTCCATAAGATTTCTCTCTTCTTCGTTTCCTGGTACATATTAAGGGTGCATTCTTATTTTATTGTTTGTGTGAGACGTACTCATTTCAAATATACCCTTCCCCTCCATTTAAATTGTCCATAATTTTTGACTGGAACTATATTTCATTTCATTTTTTTTTTGGCATTAATTGTTTGGCATTAATATAAGTTTTAATAAATAAATTCTTATCAATATTAGTCTCCATTTTTGCGTTTGAATTAATTTTTACAAACGACTAATTTTATATTTATATTAGAATTTGAATTTCCCACTTGAATACATAGTAAACACCCACTTTACTAAAATCCCTTATCTTCTCCTCCATCTCCCCCTACTTTTAAATTACTCCCTCTCCTCCTACGACATCTTCATTGTATCGGAATTAAAAACACTTTACGTTTGATTGATAAAAAAAATTTAAGCCTTAACTGCATCCTATATTAATTATTAATTATTAATTGTAGCAATTTTAAAATCAGCATAGATTCAAAGACAAATATCTGTTAGCACTCTCTCCTATCTGTTTGTTACTACAGTATGACCTTTACAAATGTTATATACGCTATCTCTAAACGATTATCAAACTTGAAAAAACTTTTCATAACTATTAAACAGTATATGTATTTATATGTATTTGTGAATTTTCAAAGTAGACTCACAACATAAAGTCTACAAGTTATTGACATAAACTATACTAGTATTTGAATGTTTCTTCAATTAAACATGCGTAGTTGCGAGTCTGATTTGAAAATTCACAAACACATATATATTTCACTAATAGTCAACTTTAATGTTATTTATATGTTTAAACATTCAATAATTAGTTGGTGAACTTAAATGAATTCTATAGTTCAAGTTAAAGCAGAAGCAAACACACGCAGACTAAGATTTGATAGCAATTTTCTTATTTAATTATTTCCATTCATATTCTATTTATATATTTTATAATAAAAATTTTGATTTCATTATTTTAAGGATTCCCAATGAACTCAAAGTTAAGGGGTGTGGGTTAATGATAACAACCTCAAAGTCACAGAGTGTATATGGTAGGCTATTTTGCAGGGCTAGCCAGGGGGTATTTCGCAGGCTATTCTGTACCCCACCTGACTTGGCCCACCTTGGCTATCCATGCTATTTTATAATCGTCTATTCCTCCAGATTTGAATTAAAAATCTAACAGAATTTTGACCTGTTTGATAGAATTAATAGAATTATGATAAAAGATTTAACAAAAATTGATTTTTAAGGAAAATATGAAAAGTCCTTTAATTTTCCTAAATTATAAATTATAATAATTTCTACGTTATTTTAGAAAAAGACGCTTTTAATGCCGTTTCCTAGTTGATTCCTTAATTTTTGCTTTTGTTATTAAATCTTATTCTGAAGATTTCGAAAATTAAAAATACTTGTACTATAATTTATATTGTCATCTATTACAAATTTATTATTATATAATAATTAAAATGATAACACAATTTCTATAAAATAAATTTATCTTAGTCTTATTTTATAAAAGCAGATTTCTTTAAAAGCAGGTATTTTCAAATTCACCAAGCGTCTTCTTATAAAGAATATAGACTGTATTTGGCGATTGAGTCAAATAATTAATTCATTATTTTCTTATATTTAGATATTATTAATCATATAATTAAATGAATGTTAAACTTGTATTAAATGAAAATGTATATAAGACTTCGCAATCTGTAGTGAAAGTCTCTTAACGACTGTTCTGAAAAGACATGCTTTGTATTCAATTTATAATGAAATAAAAAGTTATTTTCCATTTACTGTATAAAGTAAAGAGTATTTTGTCTGAAGGGACAGGAAGAGCGACCCCACGTGCTCTGAGTAGAGATCAGTATCCGAACGCATCGGAAGAAAGGATTAGTGGATACTCTCAAAGTATTTGCGCGTGAAATCTTTGTGCGAACTGCTCAGGGCTAACAGCACTGATACCGCAGCTCACTTTTTGGTCAATTAGATTTGTACAGTCTATAAATCAATTCCACGATTGAATATTAATATTAGGGGTGAACAATGAGGGTATAGCCAAAATACCCCTCTGTCTTCGAAAAATGACAAAATACCCCCTATGACGAAGAAAAAATTAGGACAAACCCTTACAATTTGGAGAAAAAAGCTTCTAAATCACCGTTTTTAAGAATATTCTGTAAATTCTTAGAAAAATAACATGATTTTTCCTAGATTCTGTCAAATTCTATTAAATTCTTGCAGAATTGGTCGAAATTCTGTTAAATTACATCATATTCTGTTAAATTCTTACAGAATTAGAGTTTTTAATTTTATTGACTCAAATTAAAGATTTTAATCGATTTTCTAACTTTAAAACTAAAATATTTGAAAATTTGGAATTAAATTACTGATGACTATCACATCACAATTTAAATTACTCATGCTAAACATATTTTTAACTAAATTTAAATTATTTTATTTATTAGAGATTCTCACTGAAAAATAGCTAATAAGCTAATTGTGTAGAGTCTCTTAAAATAATAAACTTTCATTCATTCAAATTCTGTTATATTACGTCATTTCTAATTAAATTCTGCACGATTTTGGTGTTTTAAAATACCCCTTCTATACCTCCTGTGATTTTGAGGCTCTTAACAGTACTCTATACCCCCCCCCCCAATTTTGAGTTCATTGTCCACCCCTAATTAATATAAGATTTTGTTAATTCTTTTATCAGTTTTTTTTATATTTCATATCATTTTTGAATCTAATAAACTGTTTCTAAACTCTTATAGAGTAATCACTATAAAGAAATATAAACTAAAATTATTAATATTCAAAATAAAACAAAATTAAGATCTAATAGTTATAAATGGAGTTATGATTTGATGTTGTTGTTATTTCATTGCAAACCAATTGATAGAGTGATCTAGTTAATATATTTACAAATTGCTATAATATATTAATGGAATTGATTTATAAACTGCACTTGAATGCTATATAATAGCCCTCGACTACCTTTAATGAATTACTGTAGAGTTCCTCTAAATACTAGATTTTAAAAATTCCCTAAAGAATATTTTCACTCATATTCTTTTTGAATCCCATTCCTCGAATAGCAAGTTGATATTTAAACAGTTTCCATCATATTTCACAATAGACTTTATTAGATATTCTAATCGTATAAATGAAATATTCTCTGACACAACGAATCATTTCCACAATAGCACACATTCACATTATAAACAATATTAAATAGTTGAAATTTTGTTTTCACACTAAACATCTAATAAGAATTTTCTCATTAGATTTTTCTAAAAACAAAACAATTATGAGATATAGTGATAATAATTAATTAAAAAATTATTAAACAAAATGTATTAATAAAATAGATATAAAACTCTTTATTATATTAAAAGAATTTAATTAAATTCTTATTCAACTCCACTATTATTTATGATTATTTCACATATAAATAGATTTCACATAATTTCTCAAAAAATTTAATTATAAAAGAGTAGTCGATTCCGAATGATATTATCTGAAAATTTTTATCCATAATTTTCACTTTTCATATCTATTCCAATGCTATAAAACTCTTTCTATTCGTTCAACTGTTAAGAATTTATTAGGACTTGTGATAAGAAAAAGAAAAACAAAACAGAAATGAATGAAAATTGAATCAATAGTTCAACTCTTTTTGGAGTTGAAATATAATACTCTCTCTATATTTAATTTATAGATAACTCACTAACTATTAATAATGGATATTATTAATATCAAACACTCCAGACTTAAAATATATTATAATAAAATTATGTGAAATCAATAGCCATTTGCATGTAATTTAAAAACTTATACAATGAATAAAACTTTAAGTAAAAACATAGAAAAGATGATCAAATTTCAGAGTTTGAGAAAAGAAGAGAAAAAATGAATGAATGCTTGAATGAATTTTTGAAATAAAAAATATGTTTTATCTAATTCAAAGAATATACTGTATTAGGTATCCTTTGAATAGTGATATATAAATATTATTTTTTAAATAATATCAACATGGTATATTTACTTGACCAGGTCAAAAAGGTAAACATTTATTTTTGTTGTGTATATCAAATTGTAAATTACCTTTTGGCGAATTCTCCACAATATAAGCATGATAGAGACTCTTATCGAAGAAAGGCGTGTTGTCATTAACATCCAGAACATTGATGACCACATCTGCGTAACCGAACGGTTCCTTTGAGTGGACACGTTTGGCCATAATAGTGAAGTGCCATAAGGAGCGCCCAAATGGCAGATCTCTGTCTAATGGTGTGACTAAATACAATTCACCAGTAGTTGAATTGAGACGAAATTTGCGACTGAAGTCTATTGAGTCATATACTGACGAATTGATGAAATAAGTCACGTCTTCCTGTGTTAGGTGAGGTGCGCCCACTTTTATTAACAGTTTAGGTATATTACTGTCCTCTTCGATGATATCGATTGTGTGAACCTTATTAATGAAAATCTCTGTTATTTTAAACTGAATATTCTGGTAATACTGGTTTGAAAAGCATTTAATGTTCTGTTCTTAATCGTCCAAATAGTCAATCTGTCCTCGAGTTATTCTAAATGTAAAAGATTGTATTGCTAGTATCTCAATAATTGTTCGAGTAATTTACCCCTGCCTGATAATAACTGTGCTTTCAATTTGTCAATTTTGAACTAAATCTCTGTTCTAACCCTCTCCTGTTTTTCTTATCAAACATTAAATAGTCAAAACAATTGTAAATTATAATTCTTATGTATTTTCTCTCAACTCTACAGCAGATACAGTAACTGTAACTAAATAGGGATGTGTTTCAAAGGGAAGTTGAGTATCAGAAGATGACTATTCCTATCAGATAATGCATCAAATTTTATGTCAAATCTCAAATAATAAGCTGCCAATGGGGTGTATCAGGGCGGGATGGGTGTTTTAGCGCGGGATGTGAACTTTAGAAAAATCAGCATTTAATATTATTTTATAGCTAAACCAAGTAATCATATGAAACAATATTTATATATTTGTAAAGTTAACCTAAAGTCGAATCAAGTCATATACTATTCATTCTTCTACAGTAAATGGCCAGCGCCGACCAGATCCCGACGGTAATGGCCAGAGCCGTGTAGTATATGGTTGAACTGCTCTTTGAAAATGGTTTACAAATATATATCTATTGTTCCATTTGATCAATTGGTTTAGCTATAAAATGACATTTTATATGATATTTCTAAAGATTACACCACCAAAAACACCCCTGAAACGCCCCATTAGCATCTAATTTTTTCCAGACTCTACATATGATATGATGCTTAATCGGATAGGAATAGTCATATTCTGTTTTTCAACTTCCCTTTGAAAAAATTCCCTACTAAATATTTTTAAAGACGAATGTATTATTATTTTTTCAGATATAATATTACTGCATATAAACTATAACGATATTCAGGTCTTAATTTACGAAAAGTGTTTTCATTTCAATTTTCACTTCAATATTTGAATAAAATTTTGATAAACTATAGGTAACAAGCTTGAACCAATCAGTAGAATAATTTGTCCAAAATACTGTATTAGAGTTAATTTTGATCAAGAAGAGAAATGTAATTGGAATGTTTTAATTTGAATAAAGACTAGTAGAAATATTGAAAATGTTTTAGCCCAAGACCTATTCCTTCTCTACTTAGCTATCCTTGAGATATTATAGCTTTGTTATCCTTTGAAAAATTCTGTTTTATTTTGAGTGTAATTTCAAAATTATTTTCCATTTACTGATTCTATAGTATTAAAAATAAAAGTCAAAGATAAGTCAAATATTTCTAAAATTAATGTTTCGATCTCTGGATTATTGGTTTTAGAAATAAATATATAACAATCCGATAAACTATTAGATTCTATATGACTATAGACAGAGAAGTATTAGTATTATATAATAGAGAATCCGAGTCTTATAGCTCTTCTAATACTATAATCATAATAATCATAATAATATCTTTTGGTCTGTGAATAGAATCTTAAATTACATACGAGTTTCTCGTTTTCGCCATCCATTCTATCTGTATTGGACTTAATAGAAGAAGAATGGGTGCCATCACTAGATTGTATCCAATTTTTAAATCGATAGCCAACAGCAGCTGAAGAAGTATCAGATGAGGCGGAGGCAGAAGAATATCCACGCATTTCATTGCGACTGATATTCCTGTTTCGCTCCAATTGTTTCATAAAAGAATTATCAATTTTTTCAGGTCTGCCTTCCCTGCCTGTGCTCTCATAGCCATCAGTACTCTCTTCTCTATCTAAAAGTATCTGTTTGTTAATACCATTGCTATTATGTTTGCTCCTATCGGTGCCATCATCGGCATGTGTCACACTCTGCCCCTCCATATCATCCGTGAAGTCATTGCCAATGCTCTTCACATCCCTATCCATATCTATTCATATTATTAGAAAAGGAAAAGATTGATTTAAAATAAAAGGAAAGACAAATTGAAAAATTCAAATTTTTTTGGTTTAGTATCAAAATATTTTATTATTTTTTATCAGAATTAGTATTTTACAATTCAGGGGTAGCCAAGGTCGGCTGAGTCAGAAGGCATAGGTGGGTATATTTTGAGAAAATTATTTCCAAAAGTCAGGAAGGAGGGTTATAAAAATTTTCAAAATATGAAAAATGCACAAGAATGTGAAAACGAATTTTTTTTCCTGCGGCTCGAAAATCAGCGGAGAGAAATTTGCAAAATTTTAAACTCGGCATGGTATTTAGGCTATGCTACTCCTTGTCTACTCCTGTTTACAAATAATAAGAATAATTAAATAAATTGTTATTAATATTATTATGAATTGATCAAAATTAAATAATTATGTAAAAATATATATAATTAACATATTCCCCTTCCATAATTTTAATACAAATCATTTTATACTATAAAATTTTTCTTACTTTAAAGAACTTGGCGGAACTTAAGTTTGAGCTTGCAAAATTTAAATATAAACTTTCTCACATACATGTATATTCCGGATATAAAGACATTACAAATATGAATTTATGTTATGTCTATAGATGCAAAGTTTTGTAGAATGATCATTTTTCGTGTCAAATTTCAAATTAATATTACAACTAAACAGAATAAGATATTTTAATGATCTCTTCACAAAAATGTAATATTAATAATAATAAATATCTTTTAATTGAATGATAAAATGTTTATATAAACATTTAATCTAATAAGGAAAATGTTATTTTAAAAGTAAAAAATTGTGCATGCTTTTCAAAACACTTAAATACAATGCCCAAACTATTTTATTTGAATAATTATATCATTCAATGCTTGAACAATAAATAACTTTAAGATTAATATTATATTTTTAATCTAAATAACTTTTCAACTATAATATTTATAATAGATTTTTTCATATTTTATAATAATATTATATAGTTTTATCATGATTAAAACGATTTTAAAAAATAAAAACATATTGTCATCTTCCGACATACTCTTTATCACAAATATTTTATTTCTTTCAAGAAAGGCTTAGTTTAGCCATATTTAGCTTCCACACCACCAGGTTAAGACAAAAGTATTATAGAAAGATTTGACCATTATTTCATAATTCATAAAAAATTTTAAACCTTTGTTTAGACTTATTTTTAAAACTATACATTTGTTTTCTAGATATTGTATAGAAGTTTTAAAATTTTTATTGCGATTAATAAATATATTAAAGCACTTTATTATCTATAAAACAATCTAAAGATTAACTTTTTTATTGAATAATACAATACATCTATATATTTGATGTTTGCACATAAATATAGATTAAATAGTAATTTTAGATCGAATAAGATATTGAATAAAATAAATTATTGATTTTTATATTTATATTTATTTCAATACATAGAAATGTACTGTAGATAAAAATTCAATCATACAATAGATAAATATTTTGTCTGTCGATTGAAATGAAAATATTATACAAAATGTATATAAAAAAATCCATAAGAATTGAGAATCAAATTGAAAAAAATTAATGCATTTTTCTTCTGCTCTCATAAATGCACCGATAGATAGGAATAAGAGATATAGAAATAAGATTTTAAAAACATTTATAGAAAATAGAATTCAAAGTTTCTGAGAATGGAGTAGAATAAGAATAAAAGAGTAAAGAGAGTATAGGAATCGAAATGACAGAGACTTTTTCAGGTTATTTATATAATATCTGTCTTCACAACAAAGAGCTCAAACAAAACAAAATAATAAAAATTACAAACAGAAAGAGCGGATCAAGAGATCAAGAAATCAATAATTCTTATTCTTTTTGGTCGAATACTTGAGGAATTTGTAGCTAAAGAAAGCATTTATTTCATAATAATAATAGAAGTATTGTTTCATTTTAAAAGTAGACTTTTTCTTAAGTAATAATATAAAAAAGTTTTTTAAAACTTTAACACAATTTTAAATTTATTTTTCTATAACACGAGAAAAGTTTAGATTTATTGTTTACATTTAGAATTGTGAACAGGAAACATTTCATTGTGTCAGTCGGTCTTTAAATAGCAATCTCATTTATTTGATGCAATTTGAAAACCAAACTGGAATAAAGATCTGCTCCACAAATCTCTGACAGTTGAGAGCAGACAAACGAGCAAATAAATTATGCTCCACTCATTCATTGATTTGTTCTAGGCTAAATATGTATAAAACGCCTTTTGGAATGTTGTTTTGTTATAAATAATTCAGTATTTAATATTTATAATTCAGTATTCTTAATAAATGCACAACTTTCATTATATTGTGTTAAAGTATCATACCAACATCTATACCACTTATATCTTTGATATCTTACAAAAGTAATTGATTTTTTTAATATTAAAAAACAATATAAATTTTCTAATATGATATACCCGTAATAAAAGTATAGCAACCTTAGCTGACAAAAAACTTTTACATTGTAGCTGAGGTAGAAAAACATTGTGGAAGAAAAGCTAATCAACACCAAAAAAGCATACAAAAATAAATATAACTCAGGTATACCCTTGCTTATCAGTATTTTTAATAAACAAAATAATTTCTTTTATCACTATTTATTTTGGATTGCTATTTGGCGAAATTTCAAGCCAATGCCTATTTATGAAGCAGTGTAGCCTGGTGAATTGACTATTGATTAAAATACAGAAAATTAACTGTAATTATTAGATTAAAAGTATATAATATAAAAACTTAATATTGTGAGAAATCATATATTTAATTATCACATTTCCTAATCATCAGAAGTGTCCAATATATCAATTTGTTGTCACATTCGTTGTCCAATGGAATGTCTGATAATTAATTAGAAATAGTCTTATATGTGACTAATTGTCTTCTTCTTTTTGTTATCTTATAAAATAACAATAAATCTCTTTTTTTTATTTTGTCTCCCATAGAAATTAGGAGATACTCTTCTGAAAGGAGGGGAGAGTTCTTATGTCTTGAAATAAATGTGATATTCTCTAATAATTAATCAATTTATATGAAACGCAACCTGTTTATTTTCTATATTCCTTGGTATTTAGTATAATTGTTAAGTTTAATAAAAAGAATAGTGTGATATTTTAGCTAGCTAAAATCTAAATCTGCTTTCCTATAAGAACATTACTTATTTTACCTGTGCTTCAATTCTAACTTATGATTAAATTCAAGTGTGTTATAATTTTTTCTGAGATTTTTAAAACAACAATATTTCGTAAATAATAAAATTGACATAATTTGGAATCCAAAATACAAGTTCATAATCAGTTTAAAATTCTTGATAGAAACTGTTTTTGAGCAGGGGTGGCCAAAGTCGCTCGATTCATGGAGGTATAGGGGAGGGATATTTTGGCAAAAATGAATATATCAAAGGGAAAGCAAGGTAAAAATTTGCAATCGGCCCAGCAAGTCATGGGAAGGTATTTGGCAATATCTCAAATTCACGAGAGGTATTTAGGCTATACCCCGCCCCTTGGCGACCTCTGGCTTTTGATTGTCAGAAGGGGTTTAATTAACAATGAATTCAGTTTACGCTTTATATATATTTTTATTTTAACCCTCATTTCTAGAATTGTCGAGAAAACCTGTCCGTCAATCAGTCAAACCCTAATTAGTTATTTAAACATTTTCACAACTAATTAGAATCGATATAAATATTTTTGTTTTGAAAAAACAAACAAACAATGAGAGGGGTATTTGAGATATATTGGCAATACTCTGCACATTACACAAGAAATTCGCATTCGTTTCACTATTTCGCTGATCTTTCAAAACACATTTGATATAAGATAAAAAGGAAAGAGTAATTCTGTGCGCCTTTTAATTAAAACAAAAAGTCAAATAAATATAAAAGACTCCTTAGAAATGCTATTTAAACCGAATCGTTTGGAGAAAAAAGTTGTTTTCTTTCCCTTTTGCCCAATAGTTTTGTGCACTAATTGGCTACAGTTCTCGCGTAAAAGTCTATCTCTTTTGAGACAATCATCGGCTCTAAAAATAAATTTGTTATGCCTTTTGCTCTTGTAGTATAGGTGAGACTTACTTTTAATTAGTTTCAATTCACTAAAATAAAAAACCAATTTTCGTTGATTTTATAGAAGGATTAAAAGTTACATAAAATGAATTTAATTTAATAGAGTTTATTAAATAAGACTTAATTAACTTATTGTTTCTAAGAAATTGTTAAAATAATAAAAAGATTTATAAAAATATTTAATGAAAGAGAAAATGTATTCAATGATAAAAAAAACTTACAATTTTTAACGAAAGACCTGGAAGTAATTTATAAGGAGATAAGGTTCATTTTTAAATCATAAAATAATGAAGGTAATAAACTCAAGATATATTTAATCTATCCAGCTAATAGAAAATCTTTTTATTAATTTGCTTTATTTTATATAATTTGAGAAATCGGTGAACGATAACAACAAATGAGTTCTTATTTCAAACAGAAATTCATAGAAATTCTTTATAACAAAATTTATATTTCAAAATATTAAGTATTATTATTAAGCATTCGGTTACTAATTACTTGATAAATATAAAATAAAGCGAAACAATAAGAAAGTAGTGTATTAGCTGGATAGATTAAATATATCTTTAATTTACATTAGCGAATGTGTTAATTGAAAACCGCTACTGGCGCTTAAGTAGCAGCAGTACTGTCTTTTACGAACAACGATTATACTTTAACTCATTTGCCTTCTCAAACCTGTTTTCTATATTTGATAAGCAGATATTTTGAATGACTACACAACTGCTGTACAAATTAAATACAAAGTATTTGAACCCTTTCTTAATGGTTTTCAA
>JAQFXN010000741.1:0-19024 GCA_034693365.1 Liacarus xylariae | reverse complement strand
CTTGTTATATTGTTGTCATATTTTTTGGCATAAGTTTTCTTCACAACAAAACTCAAAACTCCACAAACATAGTGTTCAGAGAGAAGAAAACACATTTATATTCAGATTTCCCAAAGCTCTCCATATATTAGTTCTGTATTTTTATACTTAAATACATTTAAACTCAAGCGCTTCTCTAAAATTCTGTTTGTGTTATACGCAATGTGTATATCTCTCACATTTATTTCTATTCAAAACCATTAATTTATTGGCTCTAAAAGTTTAAATCTCTAGTGAGGGCTCAAACAGTACTCTTCATATTCAAGAGTTACGAAACGCACAGATATATCCACTTTTTCTATCGATTTCGAACGGCTTTAATACTCATTTTGTATGCAAAACATTGGACATAAGATTAAAGTGTCGAATATGTTATTCTATAAAAGCTATGAAAACTTTTTCAGCAAAAGATCTTAAATACAGAACTCCATTAAAATTCAGTATTTCTAAGAATTCGTTGCGAAAACTCACATAAATTTTGCAATAGTTTTGAATTTTTCCGGTAATTTTTGGATTTTATGTCTTTCGGGACTAAAAACAAGATTAAAAACACTAAATAGGGCTCTCTCTCTCTCTCTCTCTCTCTCTCTCTCTCTCTCTCTCTCTGTCTCTCTCTCTCTCTCCCACTTCCTAATTTGTATATGACTCAGGTTTAAGTGGTTGAAAACCAAAATTAGATAGATGAAATAGTTCATTTCAGGGGCTTTGTTACTTGTCACAGAAATTTAGTATGGTTAAACACGAGGTTTCAAGTAATTTTCTCAATAAGTAAATAATTTAATTTATTTTTTAAGTAATTTTCCAGAAATAAGTTTAAATAATAATAATCAGGAAATATCTAAAAAAAACATTTTCCAATTAATTTATGGCACAGAATAGAAACATCTGCTGATCTGTTGTTAATTTTGATTTGAATAGAAGTCAGATATGTTGGAGCCCTTTAAAAACAGGTATGCATATAATATTACAAACCCTATCACACATGACAGATTCTTTTTTGTTAACATTTACTGCTTATTTTTATGCCGAAAGATTTTTTTCCGTCAATTATTTACCCGTACACATGTTACTGTTTTTGTTATAAAACTTAAACTTTTTCCTGCTTAAAATACTAAAATGCTTAATTATTTTTGAATAGAAAAAGCAAAAGAGTAAAACCAGCTGTTATTTTAAACGGTATAAGCATTTACAGTATATAGATTATATCAAATTTAAGATTTGTGGTAAAGCACGGTTTTTAAATATTAGCTCGTCAATATTAACCAGATTATATTGAATATCTTTCTAATACAGTATTAAAATAAAACAGACTAATTTTCAGAGTATAGGGAAATAAGAAGTTCAGTTAAATCTGACGGAGTATAAAAGATTACATGTTCATTTTAAGCAGATTCATTATTTACAAATATCAGCATAATTTGTTGTTCTAAAAACTTTGGTCATCCGGAGTATTGGTGATCTAGAATTACATAAATGAAATGGATCACATAAAACACCTATGATTAATTCACAAATGCAATGAATATAATATTGAATAAGACTTTAATGCAGTTTTATTAATTGATTATAATTAAAAGAATGGAGAAACCTATTAATAAGTATTTGTTAAAGCTCCTATTTTTCTTAATATTAGATTTCACTCATATTTTCAATAATAATTCAAAAGAAAGCACCGATAACAAATAAGTCTTCTAAATATTTTTCTTATCATAGGCATAGAGTTTAGGTTGCATTGCTATATCATTGAGTTGTGCAGTGAAGTGGTTTCAAGTTTTCATTAAAGATGAGATTCAATAAATTCAATGTTTTTCTATGTATTAATACAGTAACTGTTAGTTACGTTAGTATTCATTCAATGAGATGAAGCCAAACAAGTGATTCTATGAATACAATCCAAACATTTTAATAGTAAAATAAATTTCTAATATTTGATAAAAATAATTAAAATAAAAATACAAAACACAAAATATGTTTTTAAATTTTTGTTTTCCAAAAATACTTAAATTTATTAATATTGTTTTGAAGCCTATTTAGTGTTTGACCCATTTGTGCTCGAGCTCTACAAAAATAATAAGCTATGCACTTTTTGGGCTCAGTATAATTAAGATGACATGTTTTCCATGTGTTCGCTCTTGAATATGTTGGTACAGTACTTTGTCCACTACTGCCTATATTGAAAGTGCAGATTTTATTTCACTTTATCGAATAGAATATAGCAAAATGAGAGAGGAGTGGGTTTAATCTCTATTTTATGTTCTTTACGTGTCTTTGTAAACGATACTTCAATTATACATATAAAGCACATACACTACTGTACTCTTTCACTATAATTCAAAAAAGGGGAAATAAAAGTGGTTCTGAATGAAATAGAACTTTCATATATATATTTATAGAAATATCATATATAGAGTCGAAAAATTGGGATTTATATGGCTTTTCAAATGGCAAATATGTGTTTAACATTAATTATAACAACATTTACTTAAACACTTACAATACTTTTCTATTAGAAATCCCTTAAAAATATTTTCTAATTCAAGTACTGAAACACACAGTTGTTGTTGTGATAATATAAATGTGTGACTCATTTTGCTTTTAATTTTTTTCAATTCTTAACAAACATTATTCTGTATTTCTCTCAACTCTATTCTAACAGTTAATCACATATAATAAACATTTTAAGGAAAACTTTTCCGATTGGGTTGTTATACAACTGCTAATAAAATAGATTAGAGAAAAATAAATTGGTGTTCATTAAAAAAAATTTTGTAGATTTTTCGAAATATTTTTAATCATATTATGACAAAAATTATTTTTACAGAATTATATATATTCTCATAGCAATGAACTCTAAAGTAAAAATATTTCACTTTTTAGTGTTAATAATACTAATAATAATGAAAATTTATTATGTTTTTTAGTGGAAAGAATTTTTATGACAAACAAAATTCTTGTTTAAAATTTTTAAACCTCCAGAATATTCTTCATAGGAGTATTATTAGGGGTTTGAATTCGAAACTTTAAGATAATTTATATATTATTTTAATTAATTTAATTATCATTTTCAACGGCAAAATTGCCAATAAAAGTAAGGGAGAAAAGTAAAGGCCATAACAATTAATTACATTTAATGTTTAGCCAATAATTTTTAATTCCCTTGAAATTAAGGGCACATTTTTATTAGGGCTACAAATAATCGCATTCGAGTTGTGTTTATGGGTTTAAAAAGTCTAATATATTTAAAGAATGTCTTATAGAATATTGCGATAATTTTCCTATGAATTAGAGCTTAAATCGTTTTATTTCTTCTTATTTTGGGAAAAGCATTCAGAATATAGAAAAATAAAATAATTTATTGTCAATAAAAATATCAAAACAAATGATTGATTCAAAACTATTTCCAGATATTCAGTCACTGGAGATTGACATCAACTCAAAGCTCTTATAAACATAAGTAATACTGATTTTCTATAACATTTGTTTAGCAAACTTATAGCACATGAATGTGGGAATAATTTTGAATAACCTTATGATACGCAACATTGAGTACAGAATTTAGCGGACATTCAATACTTAAGAACAGAATTAGGAGTTTTATATATATTTCAATTGAAATGTTTTGATTCAACTCAATGGTTCGTAATATTTGTCAATATTTTCAGCGAAAACTCTCGATATTTCGATTCAGAATTACTATTGAATGTAAGAGGAAGTGAATGATTGAATCAATATTATTGTTTCTATTCTTAATAAACAATTTATTTAATTTCCTAAAAATAGTACAAAACATTGGTTTCAATTATATAATATTCTCTATAAATAAGATATAATAGACTTTTGGAAAACAAATAGAGTCAAGGCTTCAAATCAAATAACAAAACTAATTATTTTGAATCTACGAGTCATAAGAATATATTTTTCTTTTAGGTCTTAGTTGTTGATCAAATATTATATAAGAAGATTCAATAGTGAGAATCGATTGGATCAATGCTTTACATCGGCTGTCATGAACTTCAATATCCATTGAATTCTTAAAGTGTTTTTATGGAAAGTTTTCTCAGAAAAATAGAGCGAAAGTTCTGTTTAATTCTTTTCATTCACTTTTACTGCATATGACATAAATGGGAATATTTCTCTCGATTCACAACTCAAGAATGTTTTCTATTTGGTTCTGTCCTTCGATTCTCCTACAGGGGCTCACATATAACAAACAAACTCATTGTTGTCAAAGGAAAGGGTTTACAAGAATTAGAGAAATAAAGTATAGGAAGAGAAGAGAAGAGGAGAGAGGGAGAGAGAGAGAGAGAGAGAGAGAGAGAGAGCCGGAGATTCGGTTAATCAAAGAATTATAATTTAGATTATTATTTAATTTTCAAATATTGCCTTTGAGTGTAGAAATTTGCCACTCATTTAATAACTATGTATTTTGTCTGATCTATAACTTATATTCTATGGGCGTATAATAAATGGTAATTACTGTTACAGTCACTGTTGCCCAGGCTTTCTAAGAATAGCTGATGAATATCTTGTTTAGCTCTTTTTGGGGTCAGTTATCAATGAAGCTTAAATTTTTAAAGTGTTGAACACATATATACAACAACAACAAAAAATATATTATCAGACCTTCTGAGCTAAAAGTAATTGACGGCTGAGAACACGATTTTCCAGGAATCGGATCAAAAGGATCAGAGTGCTAAACAGTCAGTGTGTGCTTCCTATTTATAAATAATCATAAAGTTATAGATATTTTTTTCATGAAATAAATTAAATCTAAAATAAACAATATTTGCGAATAAAAGTTAGAGAAAAAAAGTTGTTAATAATTATTTATTTTTATTAACACTTACTCTGCATTTATAAAGTCGTCACTGAATTTTGTTAAGTGAACTCATTTTTTTCCGACAGAAAAGGATTAAATAAATTATAATAAATAAAATTATTTTTTTAGAAACTTTTTTATAATTAAAATTTATTACAAAATGTAATAATAGAGAAGAATAACAGAAGAGATATCATATAAATTAAAATTCAATACAGAAATTGCAAATAATTAATCAAAAGAAAACTTATTTAAAAGTTTTAAAGTAAATAAAGTTTTTTTATGCCGTATTTTTTAATATATTCTCAATTTAAGGAATATATTATAATTATATGTTTGCTCTTAAAAACACATAAATTTTTATTAATACAGAATTTGTTTCAAAAAATTATTGAATGATTTTCATTCAAATTTTAGTTTTATTCTTATTTTTTGACAAAAATTAATTCCTAAATTATTCTCTTTCATCGATATTAGAAATATTGATAAATTATGTAAAATATATTATTCTATGAGAGCATAAAAACAACTTATGATTTAATATTTAATGAATTCATTAAATCATTTTAATGTTTAATTTATATATATTTTTCTCTAAAATACTTTGTTTAATATCGGATTCATTTAACTAAAATATCTAATAACCATAATTAGATCATTAAAATTAATATGTATTCCATATATAAATAGTATGTAATTATAAATTTTTGATTCACTCTTTTTTATAAGACATCAAATAAATTAAAATAACAAAAATTTAGCATAAATTTATCGAAACTAAACTTTTTTCTTCCATACAATACTTGATATTTACTGTATATTGAAATAATATAATTCTCATTTATTTCTTTTGAAAATATTCCTAAAAATAGTATTATTAAAAAAATTTATTGCACAACGAATTTAATTGAAATATAAAAATTATTTACATTTAATTCATTTAATGGGAAAATATTTTTACTTTAAATAACAGCATTTTGTTTTCTTGTATGTCTGTACTTTATATTAAATGAATATAAAAATAAATAAAAGTATTGCACAGAAGAAGAAGGAGGGGAGAGAGAGAGAGAGAGAGAGAGAGAGAGAGAGAGAGAGAGAGAGAGAGAGAGAACTAATAAAAGTTTTAGAGAAAATTGTTAATATAATCGCATATAAAGAATCAAATAAATTATTTTGCGAACAAATTTATTTCGAAAGCTAAATTGCACAGAACCACCAGAGGAGTGGGAAAACCGACCAGAGCTTCTCTAATCATTCGATGTAAAAGTGTTTGAAAAGTGCATTTTTATGATTGTGTCCTAAAACCAGAAAACCTTGAGTTAAATAATCCTTAGCTTAAAAGTGAAAACTATCGGCAAAACAAGAAGAAGAAGTAGAAGAGGAAGAAATAGAACGGGAGAAAGAAGTAGAGAAAAAACATAAAAAGACATAACTCTCTCTAAACTATTTTTGCCGAATTAAGCAGAAAAATATATTTCCTATCTTTGAATTGAGAAACAGTGAATACATTTCCTTAAACCGGATCCTTATTTCTCCCAAAACTATCATAATTTCCAGGATTTTCATTATTATTTATGTATTCGAATGGACACTAAATAGTCAGATGAAGTTTTTTAAAAGTTTTATTTTATTATATTCTATATATTCACTAACACTACTGATAGTGTTCTCTCAACACAACAGTAGACATAAATAAATGTCTTTTCATAATAAATAATATTTGAATATATTTTTTTATCGTTTATTCTAAACAACAGCTAAAAACGGGAGAAATTATATCAGAATTTCTCTGGTCCTGTGTGTACAGTACTGTATGTATGTGTGCGAATAGGACTGTGCAATAATTTATGTCAAATGACTAGTTTCTCGTCAGTTCTAATGTGAAACAAAAAAAAGTTGTGCACAATATATATAAGAGAAAAAAGAAATGAATGTTTGAATAGTTTTAATATATGAGCACTGATTCAACTTAACCATAACATACATAACATGTATATATATATTGTTGTTAATGGTATTTCTTATACTAGATCTCTGGTAAACGGTTTTGGAACAGCGAATTGCAATAAAATATTGTATGAAAATCACACAATTTATTCTGTATTACACTTATATCTATAGCTCTTTTTATACGAAATTACACTTTTATACTCAATATATCGCTGTATTCTTAGGTCTATAGCCATTGCGAAATATAAATTCTGTAAATTATTCTCAAACTCTACTGTCAGTGCATTCTGTTTCCATACACTCCCTCTTTATTGTGTTCTCTGGTATCGGTGCACACATGCTCTCTATCTGTTCTCTTTTTTGATGATGATTTTTTCCAAGAAAAAAGGGGGAAATAGTATGAAGTGATGAGATATGACATCTGATAAAACATAATAACGTATTTGTGATGTTTGAGAACTGCGAGCCCTTCTTCTTAAACCCTAAACCGTTGGCTGCCTTTACAGCTCATTCGCAACGAAAAATGTTATTAAAGTATAGATATATTGTTCAGTGGGTCTGACACTCATTGGATGTGGTCTTATATACACTATTTTTTATCGGGCCAATAGCCAACTACCCATTCACTACACCTTTTCCTCTTTTTTTTGTGTGGATAATAAGGATAAGTAGTATTTTGTGAAATATTTATGTTTCGCAAAGTTTGTTCAAAAGTTTTTTGTTTCGCGCACTTTGTCTTACTTTAGGCTAAATTGAAAATTGTTTCAACAAAATTTACAGCTTTTGAAAATTTCAAATAATTGTTTCATTTCTTCGGAATTGTTTTGCCTTTTTTAATATTTTAAGTCACTTAAGAACTAGAATTAGCTAAACTTATAGAACTGTACTTATTTTGTTAGTGAGGAAACTGTAATTATTTATTCATTCATTCATTTTCATGAACGCATTTTGTACCTTTCGGTGTAGGCGTAGTTCTCGAATGCTATGCGTCATAGTGTCTCACTTTGTCTCACTTCTTCTAGAACAAGTGACGAGCTCATTGCTAGCAGTGAAGTGAGAACAACTGAGAGCGATATTAGTTGAAAAAGTCTAAATAAATAGACATCACTAGCTGGATTCGAACCAGCGACCTTTCGCAACAGTAAGGCGAGAACCATACCTACTGAGCTACCTCCACACTCTTTATAACCGTAAATATTTAAATACTTAATAAAAAAACTATAAATAATAATTAGAAACTTAATTAAAATTTCGAAAACTAATTCATAATTAATTTCAAATACTTATATATTATTCAAATACATTCTTTACATATATTTCTAGAAGTCTTTAGAAAAGATTTATTTCAAATAAATTTCACAAATTTTAAATTTTTCCAAACTTTTAAACAAAAACCTAATTTTAGACCAAACTATTTATTTAATAAATTTTGAAGAAATGATCATTTTTTGTGTCAAAAATACAGAACTATATAACACACAAAATAGTTTTGGACCACTTTTAATGGCTATTTGCTGTTGTCAGGGGTGGAGAACGAGTGCACTACAGCTCTAGTGTAAACCATATTAAGGGTTGAATAGGGAAATGAATAGGACTAACAAAATAATGTTCACTACTCTTATTGATGGGGTATTCGGGGAGCGATTCTCGGAAGTCGGAGCGCATCGATGAACAACGCGGTAGAGGAAAGAGGAATAGGAAGAAAATGAAATAATGAGACGAACATGTTATACACTTATAGTCAGTTTATATACCGCTCTCTCAACACACGGGCAACTGAGCACTGGTAGTAGTGGTTCCAGAATTTTTTTCAAATATCGCTTACGGTTAAGAGTGAATTCATAAATGAACAGCAAAAAAGGGGGAACAGAAGGGAATCGATTCTGAGTGACAATCTGGTGATTGGATTGAGAGGAGTGGGTCTTAAATAAGCTTATTGTCACACTTTGTTATCAGTCATTCGTGTTTTTTATCAGGAAGAGAGTGAATAGAGCTCTGGAGAGAACAGATTTTTTTAAAAACCTTTTTTTGTTCACTTTTTATTTCTTATTCTCTCAATAAATTGATAAAAATTTGCCTCTTGGTTAATATTTGCAAAATTTATCAATTTTTTGCTTATTTTATTTATTTAAATTTAATTCAATTTAAATAAATACTAAATATAATTAATTTTTGACATGCATTACGAAAAAAAGTCTTTCAGAAGATTTTTAAACAAGTTGTCAATTGAAATAAAATTATAGATTAGTTTTTGAAATACAGAATAAAAATAACACTAATTTTCAATTCTATCGCACAATAACAAGAAAATTTTGTGCAATAATTTATAGAATAATTTAAATAAAAACTTTTTCTTCAAAACTTATTTATCGGGTGTTTGTCGTTCATCATCGCTAACAACGAATTGTTTGGGAAACCAATAAAAAATCATTTCTCAGTTCATAACTTTTCAGATAAAGATCTTTAGGCTTGTAATCAAATATTATTCAAGTATTGCATTGATTTACACAAAAATTATTCAAATCTAATGACATATTTTTGTTTATATTAGCCTTTTTTGTTTTGCTCTAAATTCAATGATATTAAATATATTAGTTTTTCCCCAATCATGTCGTGTCTCTTCTCTCCCCTTCATTCTAACACTTAATTCACAAGAAATAAATATTGAATTTGTTTTCTTTTTATACGCTATACTACTCCATGTCTTTTTACCTATCCTACAGTTAACGACAGACAAACATTACAAATAATTTCCTTTGCTCTTGTAATAAAGTATTACATTAATGGTTTAGCACAAGTGGTTTTTATAATAATAGTTTCCATATAATAAAATAAAAGTATGAAAAATTCGTGAATAAATTCACGAAAAATTTAGATTTAGGCCTAAATATTAGTTTTTCTTAATAAGTGAATGGAATAAATGATTAGTTTATAATCACGTATTTGTAATTTAAGTAAAGTTTAAATGAATCAGAAGTTAATAATTTCAAATAAAAAAATATATGCAATTAATATAAATAATTAAAATCCATTAGAGTTTTTTTTGTTGCATTTTCTTCTCAGAAGAGAAATTAATACAAAGGTATCGAAAGATAAATTGAATGTTCTCTTACAGCGCAAAATCAATTAATCTAAAAAAACTTATGAAAGAAAAACTTTTAAATAATTAACATATTATTTATTTATATATAAAACCAAATTTTTCTTATATTAAAATCAATTCATTTCTTATTTTCGATAACTATTTACTTAAAAAAATAAAACAATTTTCTTTTTTCTTAACCCTTAAGCATATTATTTGTTACACATTTATGTTGTAAACTGTTGTTTAAAATTGTTTTCGGATTTTGTTTTTGTTGTTTTGAGTCTGAAATCATGAAATGCTATTGCTTTAAGAGACCTATGGCTGCAATAGATTCTGACATCAAATCTCATTTTTGGGCTATATTTAGGTGATGTTCAATGATTACCAAATTCTGTAATCATTTTATGCAACAGAGTCTGACACATAAGCTCTGCGGCTATATTTAGCCACAGAATGTTCGGCCCTATTATTCCTAGTGATGAACACACTTTTTCAAAAGACTAATAGTTTCTGAGTTTTTTTTTTGAAGTTTCCTTATGAAACCAACTACTGATACAAAATAAAGATAAACTGTCTTTTTTTGCCCATAAAAGAGGAATTCTTTTGGGATAACTTTATATGCAATACAGTGTAAACAAGTGCTTAAACTCTAATAAAATAGCTATTCTTAAGCTACAAAAATATTTATCAAATACTAATATCAAAAAAATTAACGGCACTTCTCGAGCGATAAATATGTTGTTCACTAAGAACACCCACACAAGTGCAAAGACAGCACAAATTCCTTGTCCCAATAGTTCTCCATATTTATTGTATGCAAACAAGTTTTTTCCTTAAAAAATTATTTACCGATTCTTATTGAGTATTATTTTCAATTAATTAAAATTGAATTTTGAGTTCAATTTTCTGAAACAAGATTTTTATATTAATTTATTTTCTATAATGACTACTAAACTCAAGATTAGTGTTACGGAAAGGGAGAGAAACTTTTGCGAAGACGAAACCCATGCCGTGACTGATAACCACACAGAAGTGGTTAACATTAACGATGCTGATGACCAAAAACCACTGGATAAGGCAAAACTGACTGACCTATTAGGCAAAGTAGGCAAAGGTCTAAAAGTTGTGGAATTGGGTGGACTTAAGTTGGATAACGATTCCATCGGTTTAATAGCTAATTGTGGCGCCGCTATTGAATGCATACGTATTTATGACTGCACTGGTGTTACCGATGAAACACTTAAACTATTGGGTAAATTACGAAAAATAAATTTAAAACTAAATTTTGCTAAAAAACTTTTGAATGAGAAGTAATGAATAAAATTAATTTAATTGGAATATTGAAAGAGAGAGAAGAGAAAATAAATTCTTTTCCTGACATTTATTTTCTGTTATTTCTAAACCGCTTTTCAAATGCAATGATCTTAAATGAAATAATCGTTTAAACGGTTTTCTCTTTATTTGATTTTTAAGGACAAAGATTTACAAAATCTTTAAAACACGTCGAACTGTTAGGGTTTTCTAGTTTTTACACAACTGATGGCATAAAAGCATTGATTACATCAATTGGCAATTTAGAGGCCATTCATATCGACTCGAGTATTGCTGTATTGGCAGCACTTCCCGGCACAATCACTAATCTGAAGCACGTCTGGTCAAAGATTAGTAACGGAGAGAAGGAAGCTCTCAGTCAATTCACGGTTTATATACAATAAATTTTTTAAAGACAGTCAAAGAAATTATTGACTAATTATTTGTCTTTTGTTCTAATATTAGGTCAAATACGCCCAATACTTAAGGAATTTGGACATTACTTTTTCTGGCACCAGAAGTGAAACACCAGAATATGTTGCAATTGTGGCCAATTTGAATAATGTAAGTGTCCTTTTCATTGGGAGTGCTATGACCTCACTGGGAGCACAAGCACTACGTTCTGAATGGCATTCATTTGAATGCGACCTCAATTTGATTGTTGAATTCAAATTTATTACCCCTCCCTTTGTATGCAGTTATTCAAGCTTTCAATAACAGCTACGGGAGACACACCGATCGACAGCCAAATTGGGATAATTGGAGACAAATTTGGGCCTAATTTCAAAGAGTTGAATGTATGTGTTTGGTCGGGAGGGGATCTGCTATTAGAAGCGGTCAGTAAGTTCTCAAATCTGGAAACCCTAACCATTAATGGTCGGTCCCCTATGAGACACATCGACTTCAAACTGACCACAAATCTACAGAAGTTGAGCGCCTGTAAGAAATTAAAACATCTCCGACTCATCCTTAAGAACCATAACCCGAATCTCTACGAAAATGTTGACCAATATTTACCACAATTGGAAACTTTAGAAGTGGTTGGACTCGATTTAGGTGACAGTGCATTGAAAAGTCTGGCAAAGCTCAAGAATATTAGCTTTCTTGACATCGTCTCACCTGTGCTGTCAGATAGCGGTAAGACATTTGGTGGCAATTTGTGTTCGACTAATAGGTGTGGAGACTATTTGTTTAAAGTTAGGACTGAATCGGAGGAATACCTGTAGAGTCAGTGGAGGAACACAATAAAGCATTTGTAGAAAACAAACAATACTTATAGAGAATAAGAGGAATATATAATAGGAATAGAGAGGCGACAGAAATACATTCTCTATTGTAATAGTTATTCAATAAGTCAAAGGGCGTACTGACAGTCGACCAAAGATTAGGAGAAGAAAATAAATTTACTTAAGAATTTCAAAATTATTATAGTTGGAAAACACATAATGATTGACAAAAAGAAAACAACAATTTTAGGGATCAAACGGAAGCCATTAAAAGATCATTTAAAGTATTTTCTTTTGTGAAAAATAATAATTCCTAATCATTGATAAGAATCGACAATAATTTCTGTGCAGAGCCTACCGGTCCGTTATTTTAGTGGCACTTTAGGCATAGAATATAGCGGAATAACAGAAATTATTTCAGGCATTAGATTGAAATTATGGCATAGAATAGAGTGGAGTTTTATGGTATAGAGCAGTGCAGTGACTGTCCTCCACCCAGGACTTAATGATGCCCATGCACATTCTGCACATTTATGTGTGCTTATAAGTATAGCCCCAGAGTTTTGAGTCACTAATTATCACTATTGCAACACTTTATTGCCTCCATTTATGCGAAACCCTTCCCTTTCCAAACATAATTTGCAATTCCAGTGACAAAACACTAGCTCCGGGACATCTATATCACTGTTTCACTCTTTATTCCCAGTCTTCTGACTGCAAATGAGTTCCTCATTATATTTTGTTTGTTTGTAAATCAAATTAAATGTTCATTAAGTTAATAGTTTAGAGAGAGTTTTGGGCAAAATATAAGATCGATTGAGAAATTTGTGATTAATAATCAAATTTTTGTTTCTCTTATTTTTCAATTAATAAAAAATTTTTACATTTAATAATTTTCAATTCGCAGGTGTTATTCACTTAATTGAAAACAGTCCTAATCTGGTTTGGTTGAGACCCAATGGCGGTGATGTCATAAACCCGGACCATAAGCCTGTGGGCCCTAAAACACTGGACGCGTTCGCCGCCGCCGCCCGAAAGAAGATGGACAGACAGTTCGAGATTGTGTTCAATACGAGTGCCAAAATAGATTTGGACGCACGAAAGGGTAGTTTACCCGCAAACCTAACCGTCAAACTAGTGGACTCACCATTCTTACTAACATTTCCTGGTGCTACTCCCCGGGGCTTTTGAGCCTAAAATCAATTAAAATGATTTTTAAAAATTAAAAATATTATTATTTTTTCTTCTCTTTGTTTTGCAAACAAAAAAGAAATTAAATGTTTTTCTTTTGGAAATTATTTAATAAGAGAAACAAATTGTCCAGAATTTAAATCACTATAACATACATTATATGTGACTAACAGACAGACAATTATTTGCTTATTTATTATTTGCACTGAATTTTGTTTATACTGTAATAAAGAAGTAAATGAATAAAAATTAAATGTATTGAACAACAGTTGGAGTAAAATAGTATCTATTTTTGTATTTTATTCCTCGACATTTGAAACTTTTCTTTTGAGATTTATATTACTTTTTAAGTTTTCGCACAGAATGTAATGCACTTTAAACGAGCCTTAAATTACAGCAATTCATTGTATATAATACAGTCTTAAGAAGAAAACAATTAGAAATTTAATTTGTATTTAAAGTTGAGAACAGAGAAAAAAAATTACATTCAATTCTTAGAAATTAAATTTTTAATTTGAATTTATTAGCATTTAGAAAAGGAAAAACAAGACGAGAAGCAAAGAGAAAAAACAGAATATCCAAAAAGGAGTTCATTTGATTTATGTTAATATAAATCTAAATAATAAAAATCAAGTGATGGATAGAAATAAATAAAAGTATAAAATGATTTTCTGGTCATTAAACTCGTTTCAGCACAAAAATATATACAAAAATTGTTATCTAAATGTTAATCAGAATAATCAAAGACTTAGATAATGATAGAAAAAGAGACTAAAAAATAAATAAATTATGTCTTAATTTTCCAGCACAAGAAAAAAACACCTGAAATTTTCGGAAAGCTAACAAAAAAGGACACAGTTTAAAAATAAATAAGAATTAATTTTCTCATTAAATAATAGTCGGCTATAAAAAAAATAAGTGACTAAAAAATAGAGGAAAAGAATTAAAGCATTCATTTCTGAGAATCCGATTAAAATGATTATAAAAGAAGAAGAAATATATAAACAAAATAATGAATAATTCATTTGTCGGTCAATAACTGAATACTAGATTACGGGGAATACAGTGCCTGAGATTCAAATACATTTTAATTGTGTAACAAATTCTGTGCACTTTTTTTTAATAGCGGAATAAATAGAGGAAGAAGTGCAGCACTGATATAGCTGTTTAAGGAAGAGATGCCGATTGTAGAGCAGATGAGAGGCAGAGAAGAGGAGGAAGAGCTGATTATCTCATATAAATCATTGAGCATTATATTGAGTAGAGTTTGCAACCGATTCCTAGTACTGTCAGCGATCACTGATTCCCGTATCATCTCCTAAACCATACATTTAAAAGCCTCTTATTCTTCTAACAATGAAATGCTTTTGACGTTACAAACACTTAATGCGAGAAAACGATAGAGAAGTTTCACTGTAAGCAGAAATAAGGGAACAAAATAGATATGCTATGTATATGTCGTGTGTATATCGTGTCGTATATAACATTGAGTGTAGATATAGAGACCAGAAATAGTTGTTTGAGAGATATTACTATTTCCAGGAATACAGAAGAAAATTTTGAGGGAATGACCAGAAGAGTAGAAGTAGTTGTGCCTCAAAACCAATTGTTTCCTTGAAATTCGTGACCATTAGAGACAGTTTTCTCTATATATTCAATATATAAGTTACTAACGATAGCCAACCCATCATAGAGTTTGAGCCCAAAATGTTTTTAAGAAAAAGCTATGAATTATTTACTAATTTATTTTTGACACAAACACAACAACACTGTTTTGGTCTACAATACAACAGAATTGCAAAGTTCTTAAAAACTGCAAAATTCTCTTTAAATGTTTTTCACGACTAATAATTGTTAAAACTTTATTATAAGAGAGTTCTTAAATAAAAAGTTTCCGTTGCTTTTTGTGCCCGAAATACAAATAATTGTATAAAAGTTTATGAAAGAAAAAAATGTTTTGGAGATTTTAATCTTGTTTTTTTTCCTAATAAACTGTTTTGAATGAAAAGTGAAATATCTTTCGTTTTTATAGTGAAAATTCTTGTTATTAGTGAAGGTATTTATTACTTATCGGAGATATACTTCTTATTAGTGTCAAAACATAATTGACATAATTATTGGTCTCAAAGCATAATTTATACTTTTATCCTAAATATTTCTAATTTATGATTGATATCTGGGTATCGTATTTAGGGATAGAATCTCTATATTTCCAGATTATAAGGCGTCGAAACAATTTTCTGAAGATATTCTGTTTGAGAACTTAAGTTTAAAGTTATATAAAATCATCTTTAATCACAAGTTTTGTATGAAAAAAAACAAGTTTTGCAAATCAATTCAAATGACAGAAAAACTAGAATTCAAACTAAAAAACCAAATAGGAGTCACTCCCAAACTAATCAATTACTCAAACAAACCAAACATTTTGTAAGAAAAGAAAAAGTTTTTTCAATGAGTTTTTCGTATTCTACTTCTTCTTCCTTCTCATCAGAATTCATCAGAATATTACTCTATATTTCCATACAATCGAGTCTTAACTTTATATATTGTAATAAGAAATGAGAAGTAAAGAGAAATACCAACAAATCATTGTTGACTAACAGTAAAAATTCATAATTTTCTCATAAAAAATGATTGCGTAAAACATTATATTTTATTTAAGACAGTTTCGGCGCTCGCGGTATATAATAATTGTCAGACATTACTACCATTTGTGAAGCAGCAGAATGTGTTGGCAGAGGAAGTGATGTACCACTAATGCCAGAGCCGAAGAGGAGTAAGACTCGACCCTAACTTTGGAGCTCGAAATTTGTTCTACTAATGAGATTGTTATTATAGATGGGAATGTATAGGAGTATAGGAAAGGCCAACACTAAGAGAAAGTGATTGTCAATGTTTGGACATTTTATGTCGTTTTGGGACGCTTTTGATTGCTATTTCGACCCATAGTTTAATTCTAAACATTCTCTTCTCTTTCCATCTCCTGTTTGCCAATAATTTGTTCCCAAGAATTATGTCCAACGCATTCACAGTTATTGTTATGGCATAACATTCAAACTTTGACCCAACTCTCACTCCGAACCCCACTTTTTCCTATAATTACGAGTTTTGGTTGTAATCCTGTTATAATATAATCCCTATTACAGCACATATAATACAGTAGTTATACTAACTGTAAGTGTGTTTCACAACAGAAAAAAAGGTTTTTCTATCAATCGATTACATAAGTAATTGGTTTTCTCTTTATTTTTACTATCGTTTTGACCAAAAGTTTTATTATTCAATTCAACTCCGAATTCAATTTCAATCAAAATTAGTTGAGAATAAGATAAAAGCGTTTTTTCCAATACACTTAATATCTATAGAAACAAAGTAATAAAAAGGTATGGGCTTTGTTGGGCTTTGTCTACATTAAACTTAAATGTTGTATAAATGGATAAAAGTTTGAACAGAGAATAGAAATAAAAATTATTCAGTCTTTGTCTTCGAAAAACTTCGGCATTTTATTTGTGATGTGGTTTACAGTTCTGTATAAATTCATATTTTATAAACATTAATACAATAGTGAATGTAAAACATGGATGTAAAAGTAATTTTCATCCGGAACATCTAAGTTTTATTTTGGCATAAACTGACTTGAAGTTTAAATAATACTCTTTCGTATATTTAATTGTAAACTCAATTAAATTGAAATTAATAGCTATAAAATTGTAATTATAAATAAACCAAGCCTCACAATCAAGCTAGAATAATTCTCTTAGAGACAAAATTCAATTGACTTCAACTTTAATGGTAATGCAATGCAGTTAACTGTTAAGCATTTTATAATTAGGCATCGATTTTTAATCTCGAATGAGTGAAAAAAAAGAGAAAAAGTTGGCTTATTTTGTAAACTATATTGTTATCAAATACTCAAATTTGCAACCATCTCGAAGAATTGTATTCCAATGCAGTGAAACAGTGTTTTCCGAATCCCTGTTGTGAAATAAACTGAAGTTTATCTTCACTCAAAGTTCATTGAGTGAACTTATTTTTTGTTGAAAAATTGTTATCAAATTGAATGCACTTTTAAAACAAACAATTAAAGTTGTTTTGATTTAGTTTTTTAAATGGCAATTTAAAAATAAACAAAATTTTTTGATTAAATATAAATATTTATCAAGCTATAATTTATTTATCGAAGTTTTTAAAATAATTCAGACATCGATTTATATTCTGTTGAATTAAAATTGTAGTTATTTTTCAGAACATGTTTTTACATTTTTTAAGTAATTAATTAATTAGTTTCCCATAACTAATTGATCAAAGGTGCATGCTTGATTTATAATTGAATTCTATAAAAATAAATATATATTTTATAATTAAATTATTCATATGTAATGTACTGTAGGAACTATTTAAATAGGAACCAACCTTAAGTCAGTATCAATGAAACTGTGATTTAATGTAGAAAACTGTAAGATTTGAATCTTTAGAAATAAGTGATTTCTGGAGACTTTATAAAATTGGAGTTATTTTGAATTGTTTGCTCAATCTATGCCAGGACTGAATGTATAACAAATAGTAACAGTTAAACATAAATCGTGTGTTAGTTTTCTTAACCAATAATACTATTATTCTGTAATGCTTTCCGATTTAGAGTGAATGAACACAATCGCGGATTACGGCAGATGTGAACCAATGCTTAACAGTTAAATGCATTGCATTAACATTAAAGTTGAAGTGTAGTGAAGGGATGGCAGAGAAAGATGTGAATATAGAAGTGCAGAATGAGATGAGTAAATGAGTTGTGAGAGAAGTGAAGAGAGAAAGAGAGAGACCACAGGAAAACTGTATATATATTGCAAAATGTTGAGCAAAAACTCTGAGGGAATACTATTCTAAAGTATTTTTTTCAAATTTCAAATCTCATGAGAAATTTTTTCTACTCCACACTCACTATCACTCACTTTAGTTGAGTATTTCGTGTGTTATTCTAGGCTTACATTTGGTAAATGTTGGGAAAGAGTAGAAAGTCTCAAATGTTTTAAAAGATGAAAGAATAGAGTTCTGTTAATTCAATTATGCAAATTAGATATTCTAGACATTTAACGAAGTTTATTATTTGTGAATTTTTTATTTAATCTAGCAAGTACAATAGTATTCAAATTATATAGCATTTTATATTAAATATATTATAAAACATTTTGAATATTTATTTTCAAAGTCAATTAATTATAAATAATGATAAATAGATTATTTATTAAATAAAAATATTAGAATTTAAAATGTTTTTAGTGAAAATAGCAACAAATATTATACAAATTCGGGTGATATATAGCTAGGTTATACACTATCGTTTTTTTAAAAGTTAACACCTAATGCCAGTTTAATATCTATCCAGATTAGCTATACATCTATTGA
>JAQFXN010000740.1:0-19037 GCA_034693365.1 Liacarus xylariae | reverse complement strand
AAAAAAATCATTTTGAGAAAAAATTTTCTGGAAATTTTTTTACATTTCGTACAAAAAATAAATAAATAATTTCATTTTGTTTAAGAGCTAGGTCCAATAAATTGCTTCCCTAGCTTTTGGATCCAACTGTATTTAACATTAATTTAATTAAAAAAAATTTTAAAAAATACATTTCAACAAAAATAAAAATATATTTCCCACTAGCGACTCGAACCTGGGTTATTTTCCTCGAAGTCAAGTCTATTGACCATTAGACCAGTGAATCCAGTTTCGAATAGACTGCTTATTATAAGCAGTAAATTAAATCTTAATATTTAAATTGGCCCTAGCTTGGCCCATATTGGGTTCCCCAGTTTTATATTAATTATGTATTACTATTTTTACATTATTAAGCGATTTAAAGAGAAAAAACTTTAAATTCTCTCGGTCAGCCAAAATACTTGCATGTTAAGTATTTATATTTCAGAACATTGTACACAACAAACCACTTTGGGATATATAATAACCCATTGGAAACTTCACAAAATTATTTAACATTTTCTTTTAGTATTATTACAAATCATTGGTTAAAATGTTATTTACGGGAAATTGCACTTCAGATTCCAGTGGACTGTTTGGATTAGAGTTTAGATTTTGGTCTTTTAAAAGTTATTGGTCGACAAAAAGTCTGGCAGTCCGTAGTCAAGTCCGGAGGTGTCGTATTTCGAATGCTACCGCCAGTTCGGCTTAATATAGATATGATGAGCGGTCGTGGAGAGACACGCGAACAAATAGTCGAAGTACCGATTCAAGACACACACTGGAGAGAAGGTGGTGAGCCTTTTGGACTGGAGGACGGGAAGAGATACGGGAACTGCACAGTAGATATAGTCAGAATAAGAAATACGGCACAAATGAGAGAAATATCTGAATAATTAAAATTAATTAAATATTCTAAAACTAATATTTTATATAAAATCTATAAAAAGTCTGTTTAATTACTTAATATTATTTTATTTTAAAAATTGTAAAAGAATAATATTGTAATATTATAAGATTATTAGTTAGAAAATAGAAAGAATTTTGGGAGGGGGAGGGGTTGTTAGGATTTTTATTTATAAATATAGAATATTCCTTAAAATTCTAATAATATATTTTATAATATTATTCTTATATATATATATATATATGTTTACTGATATAATATTTCTCTTTATTTATATTACTCCGCCACTGAACAGCGATGTCAGTAACACCACTGTCTGGCATATTATATATTATTATTAATTAAGTTTTACATTTCAGGCTTTGTTTAAGTTTTAAAGTGTAAAGATGTGGCATAAAGTGAAGTGGATTTTTAGGCGGGGGCCAACATATATTTTGAGTACTTTTTAATGTAATTTTTATATTTATTTTATATTTAAATAAAGTATTTTTTAATAATTCGGATTTGTGTTGAACCAGATTTTTATTTTCTTTTCTTATCTTTGAATACATAAATTAAAACTAAAAAAATTCCCCGCACTGATAGGCACCTCTACTCATTTCTATTATTTTCATTACACCACCCATTCTATCCTTTCCAACAAAAACAAATAAAAATAAGACAAAACAAAACAAAATAAAAGAGCATAGTGTGCAGGGTCAATTTTGTCAAAATAAAATGGCAATTTGGCTGAAACGAAATTCACCCTAACAGTACTCACACCCCATGTGTAATAAGCGGAAAAAGTACAAAAAAATATTCAAAAGTCAATGCTTTATGAACGAGACTTTTTACTAGCAGTGTAAGGCTCAGGCGGGTAGTTAGGGGTGAGGAAGAATATCTGAAGTTGTACTCACTATTGAAAAACTTTGGGTTATTATGAAAATTTACGGTTTTTTCAATTTTTATCCACAATTAATAAGCTTACAAAATCCCAGATGCGCTCGAAAACTTTGGTGACATTATATAAGTTAACAGGATTTATAATTTTCTAGGATCAATTTACCACACAATATATACATATCTTTGGCAAGCTTAATCAATAGTTAGTAAGTTATGTTAAAATTTTTCTACGCTTTCACTCGACTCTGTCGTGATTGCATGATATGGTGTTTCTTTTTTTCAGGCAATTTTTGGTTCTATTTCGTTATTAATAAAATCTTCAGCGAAACTTCCGTAAACATTAAATATAAGGGCATTCAAACTAATTCGAATATCGTTGTCTAAAAAGTTTGGATGAAACATGCTATTCGTTAGTGCGAAGACATATATACAGTTTTTCGACCAGCAACATTCAATTATTTTTGAGATAATGTAAAAATCAACAATATAATTGAATATTCGAATTTGAAAATATTACCACTTGTATAAATACACTGTATATAACATTTAGTCTAGAATTCTTAATTGTTCAATTGCTTAAATTTGTTAGTTAATTCTTTCTCGAATATTCATATTAGTGGAAAGTGTATATACGCATACTTTGTACAAACGAGCAGATATACGTTAGGAACTAGGTAAAAAAATTTGTAAATCTACAAAAAATCTACTTAAGAACAGCTTTACCTTATATAGGCTACATAATAATTTTCAGATTTTTTTTATCTAGGAGAAAGGATTAATTTTTATTTTTGAAAATGTGTCTTTTGGCCAAATTTACCAGTAAATGAATATATCAAACACAATAACAGGTAAAACTATGGTTCCATGTTGACGTGAATATGACCTCTATAAAATTCGATAAGTCCCCTCATCCATAAGTCTCCTTTATTCCATTTGTAATTTGAGAAAGAGATTTTGAGTGTCCCTATATGAAAATATATTTCAAAAATAAAATGTCCTTACTCCATTGAAAACTGAATTTTCGTGATTGAATCTGAGATATTAATTATCTCTTTCTTTATTCTGGTACACTTGATACCAGCAGTCAATTCTATCCATATATTGTCTTTAATAAATTTTTATTTAAATAGAAAATAAATTTACAATTTATTTTTATAAATCGATTCAACATTGTTTTGAGAATTTTTGTTAATAATGTGTACCAAAATACAAAACAAGACAGTTAGTATCGTTTTAGGTATATTATCAAGATGCAAATACATCAAGATACATTATGTTTTCGAAATAATTTAATTAATGGTCATTTATGAAATTACAACTTTCTAATAACCAAATATTATTTAATTAACCAAAATATTCACAATTTTTTCTACAATTATTCCAATAAATGACGTCAAATTTATTGTTATTAAATTTTGATATTTACATTAAATTTTTCCAATGAATAAAAACCATATCTACATCATTATTGAGATAAAAGCCTATTATTTCATGATATAATTCAAAGAATAGATATTTACAATTCATTTCTGCACACATAGTATACAACCTCTTAGTGTATTGAATAATGATTTTATAATTGAATAATCTGTGAACGACAACTAAATAATAGTTTGAAAGCAGTGAGTCATTCATAGAAACTCTATAATAAAATTTTTTAATCAGATTATTTCATATAGAGATTCAGCCTTCGGTTATTGATAGTCAAATACAATATCATTAAGCTAATGCACTAAAACTGTCCTTAACAATTTTCAATGAGGGTTTTAAAAAATTATTATAATTTATTGAAATACCAGCTATATATAAGTTAAGCTCAATTGTATGAACACATAATTCGTTACGGATTTTCTCTGATCTCAGAGAACTATTCAAATCTGTATTTAATTATTCAATAATTAAATAATTGATATTTTGTTTATAATAAATTCATATTTTAGATCTAAATGATACAAGTTTTTGATTGACATTTCTGTTCAAAACAACTATTTTTGGTTCAATTCATTGATATTTTGGTTCAAAACAACTATTTTTGGTTCAATTCATTGATATTTTGGTTCAAAACATTACTATTTTTGGTTAAAATTAAGTGATATTTCGGTTCAAAATATTATTATTTCGGTTTTAACATGATAAAAATAAAATTTAAATGTTAAATTATTTCTGTAAAAAGTTATAGGAAATAAATGTATATAAAGGATATCTATTAAAATAAAATTTAAAACGTGTTTTTGCTTTCACTAAACTTCCTTTAAATCGTAATGATATTTATGAATACTTTCTTTTAGACTGACTCCACCTCTTAAACAGTATAAGAAATGTAACGATAAGTGGCCCTCAACACCACTTTTGTTAACCACAGCTCTACTGTATGAGAACCGATAATTCAATAGCAAAATTTATTTAAAAGTTTATCTATAGGGTGATAAGTCCCCTTATATTAGGGGTGCCCAATGGTAGAGAAGTCAGGGAGCGTAGGGTACTGATAAGAGCCTCAAAGTCATGAGGAAGTATAGGGTAGGGTATTTTGCAACCGTCAAATTCTTGCAAAATTTAATTAAAGATATAATTTAACAAAATTTGACAAATTTTGTTATTTTTCTAAGAATTTAGATAGAATTTCACAGAATATTTCAAAACCGGCGCCGTCGGAGACATTTTTTTAAAATATTTTAGCGAGGAGGACCTAAATATTGTTCGTTTTCTCTCCACCACAGTGGGAGGGTATTTTATCCGTTTTTCAGGGACATGGGGTATTTTGGCTATACCCCCATTTATCATCCCTACCTTATATTGTCAGCAGCTTGCTATCAATTATACAAATATTTTTATAATTAGTCAATATTATATCAGTTTACCCGTACCGAATTTTTAAACACAATAATCACAAACCATTTTTTAGAATTAATTATACTGTACAGTCTTTTTCTTGGGAAACGACATATTAAATGTTTTGGAAACTTGAATTTCGGTCACCTAGGGTAAAACAAATACCATCTTTGCTTTGTTGCTATCCTGTAACCTATCATGTTACCTAACTTTATACCCTAACAAACCATTTAATATGTCCTTTCCCAGGAAACACAATGTATATTGAATTTTCTTTCAAGTATTTAAGTCGAAAATTGCGTCTTCGGCCCAATTTTGTCCTAATATTTCTTTAACTGAATTTGCAAAAATTGACAAATAGTTGCTTAAAACCCTCTGATTAGTCCCTACCATAGTTACCAAAGGAGACAAACTCGTGACTGAAATAGTTATTTATTTTTGGTCAAAAACTACATTAAAATTTTAGAAAATACAGAAAATACTGTAGTTAACATAAATTATAAATAAATAATTGAGGTTTTCTTCTTCAATATTTAAAAAATCTTTGTTGTAAATAATAACATATTTCAAGATAGTTTTATTTATATAAGACGTTAGATGATATCAAGCCACAGGACATGATTAAAACACCAATTCTCCTGGATTATTAAAAACATTAGAAATTTCTCTAAGAATTGACAAAATTTTGTTTAAAAAATATTCAAATTCTAACAAAATCATGTAAAATATAATAAACTTCTATTTGGTTATCTTGAAATATAGTAAAATATTACAAAATGCCCTTTTGTTAGAAGAAACCCACATTTTATAGCCAACCATTAACATTCAAATTCTTTACTTGTTTTTAAGTTGAAAATAATGCCCTCGGATCAATTTCCACAGTTATTTGTTTGATCCTTAAATAATATCCAATTATATTCTTGATTTTCACATTATCTCGAAAATAAGTGAATATTCGAGTTTGAAAATATTACCACTAGTTTCATCATGTGACATTTAGTCTAAATTCATGGCTCAATTTTTTAAATTTGTTAGTAAATTTTATCTCGAATTTTCATATTAGTGGCGAGTGAGTATACGTATACATACGAGCAGATATACGTGAGGAACAAGGTAAACACATTTATAAAGTTACCAATAAATCTCGTGAAAACACACCCGAACCCAACTAAAAAACATCCTTACCGTATAAGTAATCTACATAATAATTTTCAGATTTTTTGACCTAGCTAAATTAAATTAAATTAATTAGGTAAAATTAATTTTTGAAAATCTGATTTTTGGTCTAATTTACCCGTAAATAAAATTTTCAAAAATTATTAACTCGAAAACTATAAGAGCAAAAAATATTGTTCCAGTTTGAATCTTGTGTAGTTTTATGACCTCTTTCCAATAGAATTGATAAAAGCCGTATTTTCGACTTTCATAAGACCCCTTTATTTCGACCAAAATTGTCATTTAAATTGTTCTGGCTAACATTGTGGTTCTTTATCAGCAAACGATTTAAATCAAGTTTTATTTATTAAAGCTTTATTAAAGAGAAGCTAAGCTCTGATGAGACAATAGTAATATAGGCTGTATTTTCCAATAAATATAATTAGTTTTTATTTGTATTACTTTTGGCTTTATTGGTTTAAATTTGAAAATTATTTTCACCAAGATTGTTATTTAAATTTTTAATATTTTGGTTCTCTATCTTCAAACGACGTAAATCAAAGGCCAACCAATAGGCGAGTATTGCCATAAGGAATAGGAATACGATATTTATTAAATAGTAGGGACTATAATATGACAGCAATAAAGAACAGCTAAAGAATGCCGAGACTGTCGTTATTATAGCAAAGGACAGAGTCATTACGTAGTGTTCAGTATAGACACCAAAGAGTCCAATTGAATCGAATCCGAGTATTATAGACATTACAAACCATACAGCGATTAACACCGATGGCTGATATAACAGCCCCTAAAACACAATCAATGGATAATATTTCAAAATGAGTTCTCAAAAATATATGAATATTTAAGTAGAAATAGTGAAATCATATCTAACTTTTATATTTTATCAAGATCACTGAATTAACATGTTTTGATTTTCTCATATCATTGGTCCCATTTTTGTTTTAAAAGTTAATGAAAATATTTTTGCAATCTTTATCTAGCATGTTAATTGATTTTCATATTACATCTAATTATACCATATTAATAATGCTAAATTATTTCTTTTAAAATGGTTTCTAAAATAGTCAAAAATATTTTTAAATAACTATTTTTATTTATTTTCCGGACATAACATACTGTATATAGTAATGAAATATCATTTCATCATTATATGCTAGAATTCTGTTAAATTCTTGCAGAAGTGGTTGATATTCAGTTAAATTATGTCAGTTTTAATTAAATCCTGCAAAAATATGGTTGTTGAAACTCCTTATATCCCCTGTGATTACTAGGATCTTATCAGTCCCCAATAACCCATGACTTTAAGTTCATTGGGCATCCCTAACTATTATATATATCTAAGAAGGAACCATGTCAATTTATCAATGTATTCCTTTAGCCAGAAAATTTGTAAAAAAGATTTAGACCCCTCTTCATTGTCTTTAACGATAACGTTTCGTAAAGCTAAAATGTTAGATAGAATTTTAATCTTCTGAATATATTTTTTTGACAATTGAAATGTTAATTTTAATTACCGGAGTTAATGTATCCATAATATGACTGCTGTACTGAAAGAAAGTTTGCTTATCATACTTCAATGGCACCAGGATGCAAAACATAACAGATATCATGAATCCACAAACAATATGTGATAGTATCAGTACTAGAATTAACCCAAACAGAATCCATTTCTTGTACACCAATTTACGATTTATTATGTCCATTTGTAGCCCTATTAATGGAAAGAATATAAACAACTTATATAATAATAAAGCTCTGAACATGGATGCTTTTTTGGATGCTTTTTATATTTTGTATACACAGAACAAAAATATTTTCTTCAAAGGGTAGTAAAGATTTTAAGCTTTTTAAAAATTCATTGTTACCACTAGTAATTCATTCCATTATCTTCTAGTGGTCAAAATGTCTTAAAAAACCACAAATTGATCCCATTATCATCTAATTGTCAAAATGTCTTAAGATCACCACAAATATCAATGATCTTAACACGTTTAAACCCTTAGATGAGCAAAGGGGATCAATTGGTGGTGAAATTAAGATATTTTGATAATTTGATGATATTGGGACAAATAGTAGTGATAGCAATGAGTATTTAAGAAGCTTAAAATATTTACACCCCCTTTGAAAAAAATTATTTTTTTTCTGTGTATGCAAAAATATAGAAAGCATCCATATCCACATCCTTATAATAAGTAATTTGATTAAAAACAATAAAAATTTATTAATATATTTTAAATATTGATATTTTATAAAATTAGTTTATATAAGTTTATTAATATATTTTTAAACTTTATTATAAGATATACATACTATTAATTAATAAATAGAGTTAAAGATTTGCCGTAATCTAAGTACAAAATATTTAACTACCACTACAATTCAGGCTGGTATAACTACATTTAATATAATTATTTCAAACAATTGTAAAAAGTAAAATTATATTGGTAATGATTATATTGAAAAGAGAGAAACATTTCAGGAATGCTTAATTTGTTTACAGTAGAAAAGAATTATGAAATCAAAACAAAATTTTGTGCTAATATGGGATCCAATGAGATCGGACTTTGGACTGCATTTTTAAACTTGGTCTAAATTTTCTACTATAGACCACAATTCAAAAATAAATTAGTCTAATACATTTAATTCATGCAAAAAAAGCATTAATATTATTGAAGTGCATTCTCGTAGACAAGAATTACTATAATTTGTCATGTTAGTTGCATGATAAAATATTATTTTAGACATGTTAAATTAGAATTAGTAAAATAGACAATGTGTAGAAAAAAGCGTAGTTAAATATTATTGTTCTTTAATGATATGATAAATAAAAGTGAACTAAATTATATTATTAAGATATAAATTAAATGGTACCTGTTCGTTACATCTAGAATAGTTACACCTAGAATAAGTATTAAAATATGAAATACGATAATAGCTTTTATTTGATAGTGGAGCATTTCAACCTTATCAAATTGTTAAAATATTTAATCTAGTTATGAAAATAGTTATGTCATTTTTACTTAAATTCTTCACGATTTTGGTGATTCAAAATACCCTCCCCTTTGTGACATGTTGGCTCTCTTCAGTATCCTATACCCCACCTGATTTTGAGTTCATTGGACACCAATACTAGTTAACATATATCGACACGACTGATTTTTTAAGTAGATTAAATCCGATCTAGTCTAATTCTACTGCACTTAACATTTCAAGATAGGCAAATTCTCAAATTGTGAAATATTTGTAAAGTTGTAAAAATTATTACATACAATGAAATAGAGACCCGACTATTGCTACCGAATTATGTGACAAATTTTCGTAATTATGATTTGAATGGTTTTTTAAGTTTAGCGCTGACTGTATTTAGACGTCAAACGACTTGCCACTAGACGTGTAAATACAATAGTTTGTGGACTCAATGCATGAAAAGTCTGTGTTTTGAGTTCAACAAAATCTTTAATTAATTTTTATTGAAATTTATCAACTGTTTAAGAATCAGAAACATTTTTATGTAACAGTTATCACACATTCATATAAAAGGGCGTTCCATAAAAATTATTCATAGTAAAACTGGAATAAAACAAAAACGCCTTGATGGATTTTAATTATGTTTTTTGCATTTAATAGATCAATCGACGCCCTATATATCATATCAAATATTTCTTAATTAGATAAGGGGATCAATGAGATAACGTTACATTTGCAAATGTCATATCTACAGACTATGCGTGTGATGGTGAGATGGGGTGGGGGCGGATTTCAAAGAAGAAGGATAATACTTTTAGATTATATTAGAAACATTAAAATCGAATTGCTAGAAGTACTATAAAAACTATGCTGAATATCACGTATTAAACATGTACTTAGTTCTATGTAAATAAAATTGGATAGATTTTCTTCAAAAATGAAACTTTATTATTCAAATCTAAATTTTTAATAAATGTTTAAAGATTGCACAAAATATTTCATAAAGAATTTGATTTTATAAGTCTGTGAATCAAATTATACTATTCTTGACTTAATTTTCTACACTTTTTATTTTTCTCAGACTCTCAGACATCTATTCTTTCCCTAATTCAAACATTAACCTGAGGGGGAGGGAAACAGGCGCACATGTACAGTCTATAAAAGTAAACCGTTCTTGAACATTACTATTATAATCTGCTTATCTCGTTATCAATTTTCTAAATTTTATATCATTTTTTGAATCAATTAATCTGTTGATCACTACTTGAAAATTATTTTATACATTATTTTTATCTTTAAACTTATTAATTCTTAAAACAAACAAAATAAACAAATTTAGTAAAATAAAATTGATTTTGAAATGCAATTATTATTGATTATATTTACTGTAAATTGTAAACCAATTGATATAATATAATTTATTGACTATATTATATCAATTAATTTACAATTAAACAACTACTACTGTATATCAAATAATAATATTTAAAAATCTATTATATTTTTAAAAATATAATATTTTTTGACTATTAAATAAGTTTACAGGTTGTAGTTTAAATGCTATAATAAAGTGTAAATCATCTTTAAAATAGTTATCAGAAGATTAATTGATTCAAAAAAGATATCAAATTTACAAAACTGATAAAGAGATGTGTAATGTTCAAGAACGGTTTACTTTTATAGACTACAACGTTTAGAGTGGTATTCTTCTACTCCTCATCAGCAAATGATATCAAATGAAGATATCAATAGTGAAGCCATTGCGTTGGGAGCGGACGTTAGACAGAATCTGAGAATCGCTCTGTTCTTAGTTTATACAATAATTAAGTTTTTAAATGCTATTTTGAAGTCAAATTGCTTTAAATTGAAATTACTTTATTTATTTAAACAAAATTCTGTTGCTAAATATGTATATCGGACAACAGAATCTTGTTTAATTAAATAAAGTAATTCCAATTCAAGCAATTTGACTTCAAAATAGCATTTAAAAACTTAATTATTGTATAAACAAAGCGATTCTCAGATTCTGTCTAACGTCCGCTCCAACGCATTGGCATTCACTATTGATATCTTCATTTGATATCATGTGCTGATGAAGAGCAGACGGATACTACTCGAAACACTGTGCAATAATATTTTTAATATTGTAAATATTACAAGTATTGTAATAAAAAAAATTGTGCAAAAGTTAGAAAAAATTCCTAGTTTTTAAATAAATACTAGTTTTATATCAATTTACAATTGATCAAATGGTCTAAAAATCTATCTTTTATTTTAGAGAGTTCGTGGATAACAAATTAATTTTTTGTTTTTTGTTTTTTTTTTGTAAAAACGCGCTGATTATAGGATATAAATAAATTATTTCCTTAAATAATTATTGCAGGTAGAGTTTAACAGATTGACGATATTAAATTACTTACTTTGTTTAGCAACTGGAGTAAGCAAATTATAATTTATATAGAGCACGTGTGGATGAGTGCAATATAGTGGCTTTAAAAATTAATATCTCTATAAATTAATTAAAAGTATTTCTTTTAATATAAATTTATAGTATTTTAGAAAATAGAAATGTTCATATTTTTAGGATTAACAATTATTTGTTCAACAATTGCTGAGGAAGATCTATCAAGCGAGGACATTGCTCATAAGTTTATCGATTGGAAAGTAAGAAACTTTTAATCTAAATATGATTTTTTATTATAACGCGTATATTTTTCTTCTGTCATATTATTTTTAATATACTATTTTTATTCAAGGTAGGATAGATAAATGTAAGGAACATGTTAATTTACATTGCAGCAACAACAAAAAAAACAATTTTCTATATCTCTATTGTTATAACATGACGAAAATTAACATTGATTACTTATAATAATATTTTGACAAAAGAAAAATTCCTTTTTAATATAATAATTCATTAAGATAGAAAATATGTTTAGAGCACGTGGGGAAAAAATTACAATGGCGATGTGGATGAAAAAGTGCGAGCTGATATATTCGAGCTAAATTATCGCCGAATGCTCCAGTTTAATAAGGAAACTGACAAAGGACGTCATTCGTATAGATTGGGCGTTAATAGATATTCGGATATGAACGTGGGTGAAATGGTGAGGCAATTGAATGGATTCCGATCCCAAATCAAGAGTCAGGTGACCGGTGACGTCTATTCAGATGTTATTCCTGATGTGCCCGATTCAATGGATTGGAGAACGAGAGGGGCCGTCACATCAGTCAGAGGTCAACTGCTGGTAAAAGAACATTGCTGACAGATTTTTTGCACTATTTTTAAAATTATATTTAATAAAATCTTATCAATTTAAATTTTTTGCTTTAGTGCGCATCTGATTGGGCTTTCAGTGTTGTGGCTACTGTCGAAGGTATATTAAAATATTTTTGCCTGGTTATTAATTATATCTTATTTTTGAAAAAATTAAACCACAACTACATACTGGTACTTTATAGAACCAATGATATCTCAAAACGTTATTGGTTTTGAATATAAATTCAAAAACCAAGCTTATGTTTAGTTACGCGCTCTTCAATCAGATATCTCAAGACTATAGCTTGTAACTAATATTTTCTTGATTTAATCCCCTTAATTATTTCTTATAGTAATATACAGTATATATAAAATACTAAACCTATTACTGCACACTTCAGCACAGAATAATTGCATTTATGAATAAGTTTTTTGATTCATTATTATTGATCAACGAGGGGAAGAGAGGAGGAGAGGGAGAGAGGGAGAAGGAGGGAGGGAGGGGAGAGAGAGAGAGAGAGAAACACATACAATTTCAAAAGTATTGTTTCTAAAAAATAACATTTCTATTCAAGCAATTAAAGAACGGAAGTGATTGCACATTGCATTTTAAAAATAGTCAAAATCAATAAAACAGAAAATTTTGAATAATATAATTAAGCGAAACACTAACAGAAAATGCCCATTTCATTATGGCCAATTTGACTGTGGTCATTTTATTTCGTGATGACCAATTTGATAATTCCTACACATAAATTATATGATATTCATGGTTTAGACTTTAAACATTAAAGTTGAGTTGAGTTAATAAATTTTATTTTATTTCATTATTCACATTACAGTATTATAGGGTTTAAAGAATTGAAGAAGTTGGTAAGAAGTTGTTTTTTTGGATAAGGTTAATAGAATGTGACACAATTTTGCGTATCTCCTTTAATATTGACTATTTTATTTCAGCCCCACATATACCAACCAATACAACAGAAATCCAAATAATATTAGACCAATTGTTAAAATTGAAGTCAGAATCCAGAATATATCCCAATTAGATTGTGGTTTGCATGAGTGAGTAATCTCTATAATTGCTGGTTTCATAATCGATGCAATAAATCCTTTGTTACTTTAGAATGAAAAGTATTTTTATTTTTATTTATAAAAGTATCAATATCCGTTAAATGAATAAAAAAAATATATCCCAGCAAACAATTATATTGGAAAATGTAAATTTGGAAAATTATTTAGAAAAATTATCTAGCATTAGTTTTACATGTTAATAATAGAATGTAAATAATTTTATCTTCTAAGAAATCAATATTAATAAAGTCAAGTTCTTTTCTAGTTTAAGGCAGTAGGGGTGACCAAAGACCACAAAATTATGAATCTCATTGATAATAGTTTCAAAGTTACACATGATGTATGGGGGGGAGGTTGCAGAATTTAAATAAATATGAGATAATTTAATAGAACTTTGACTAATTCAACAAGATTATGAAAGATTTTAACAGAATTCATCCAAATTATGATGAGCATTGTAAGAACGTAATAAAATCTAACTAAATTTAGCAAGATTTTCACAAAATTGTGTTGCTTTTCTCAAAATTTAGTTAGAATTTCATAAAATATTCCCAACTTCTCAATGTAATTAAAAGTGTTGCAAAAATGATAAAAGGATCTCTCGTCTTTTGGTCTTCACAGGAGTGTAATTTGATAATTTTCCAAGGACAAGGGGGGGTCCATTTTGAGTATAGCTGTATTGAGCGACTTTAGTTATTGTTTAAAAGAATGTTATTAATAGTAAATATAATTCTGTATTTAATTAATCATATATGTTTTAATATTTAATAAATTATCTTGTTCATTTATTATAAGAATTTTTTATAAAAATTATTTTTAGTCACATTTAAAAAATTATTTTATTTCATATAAGTTATAACGAAATGAACATTAATTTGCTCGACATATGCTCGCAATATTCATTCATTCATTAGTGTTAATTGAATGCCTTTATACTAGAAATGTGTATAGGGCTGCGTTTCCCAATTTCAGGCTAATGGCTTATTTATATAGACTTTTTTTAATGTCCAATAGATAGCCAGTCAGTGATAGATCAATTTATACACAAATAATGTAACATTTAATAGAGAGTTGAAATTTAGTAGACTTCGCATAAATTGAATTTAATAATGAATAAAACATTTATTGCACATAACTTGTGTAATAAATTTTTTGGATAATTAATTTTATCTTAGCCTTATAAGACGCTAAACCACATAAATAATATTAAGCTTAATGAGTGCTCTAAATATTTTCAGGAATCTTAGGTATATGGTACTGATAAGAGTCAAAAAATCACAGGGGGTATAGAATGGGTATTTTCAAACACCAAGATCGTGCAGAATTTAATTACAAATGACGTAATTTATGGAAATTTTGATCAATTCCTTAAAAATTTAACAGAATTTGAATAAATTTACGCAAAATTCTGTTGTCTATTAACATTGGCGCCGTTTTATTAAAATTTCTAATTGAGGGGAGAGGTTCTAATTTTTTTATTCATCACAGTAATTTGTTCATATTTCGAAGATAGGGAGTGGTTATTTTGGCTATACCTATACCCCGCCTCCCTCATTGTTCATCCCTACTTTATACCAGTCCGTGCAGAGTATGTGCAAATTTTTCGTGTAGAAGATACAGTCGAACAAAAATTAATTCATTGATATGTAATTTTATACTTTAATTCACATTTAGCCTGAATACAAAATACATTAATCTATAAATCTATGTTTATATCCATTCTTTAAAATACTCAGGGATGTGCAAATATGAAATACCGGACCTGTCCCTGAATATGCCGGACGAGTAACGAGAATTAATATAAACTCGCCACATATTATTTCTGCACACTTAGTACAGTACCTTTTAGGATATTCGCTTAAACTTATTATATTTTACTAATCAGTGAACGACAGCTAAATATTGGTTTGAAATTAAATGTTAAACATTGATAGAAAATCTTATTAACAAAATTTAGATTTCAAATTATTTAATATTGAAATTGAGCCCTCGATCACAGATTAATAACATGATATAAAATAATGAGAAAACACGAAATAAAATATTTTATTTTTTATAAAACTTTTCTAAATGTTTTGCCAATTCATTCGCTTTTTCCGGTTTAATTCCCAACCGATGGGCTAATTCATGAAGAGTAGGCGCATCTGGCGGTACAATACGGTACGATAGGGTATTAGTTCCCGACAAGAAGTCTGGCAACTGATCCACAGCCACATAGTCATTGATATTCTTTTCAGTGCACAGGTATATATATTTGTTCTGTTCCTCATTCAGAAGTAACCGAAATATCTTAAATGTGTAATCGAGAATAATTGGCATGTTGTAGATAATAATCGCATCTACTAAACCTGGATAATAATCGTTCAGTACCTCATTTTGGAATTTTGTTGATTCCATATCGGTTTGCATAATACTAGTGTCGGTGCAGTCACTCAATAGAGTTAAACCTTCAAATAATATATTTAAAAATTTTACGCAATTTTAACAAAAAACAATACTACAATAATTTAGCACATATAAGCTGCAACAAGGGAAATGTGAAAATAGTAAAGTCGCAATGTTACACATTGAGACTGTATGGTGCTTACCTTGCATTTTATCCACATAAGCAAATTTATTTAAAACTTTAATCTCTACTATCTAAATGGAAATCTTATGATCAAAGTATACAGTGCTTATTTTCAGGCTGAGAGCATATTTATATAGACTTTTTTTTAATTTCCAATTGCTTGCCAGTAAAGTTATAAAGTTTAAAATGACGAACAACTTATATGGAAAGTGCTTTTTTAAAATGGAATATACATGTATTTTATCTGGATAGAATCTCGCTATAAGAGAGCCCGAATTATCTGTTCTAAGTTAGTGTAGTTTATTACCAACCTTTCCCTCCATTCCTTTGATCAATCTTTTCATACAAATAAATTGTGAATTTCCAGGCTGTTTCTTTCCACGACTTCATTGGTTTAGAGACTTTACTCCTGCCTATTAATATTTCAGTTCCATTACGATCTCTGCCATAAATAAATACACTGGCGCTCAAATACACTTCTTTAGGGAAATCTCTGTCCGATAGCTGACGGACACCAAACTCTTTGCGCCATTTCATAGCTCTGTCCATACGTTCCAATGCTTTGCTAACATCAGGGCTTGTCTTATACGCAATGAGATATCTACTAATAGACCAGTCATTGATCTTAACTCTGTCCACATCTTCGCTATAATACAAATTAGGATTTTTGGCCACTCTTTCCAAAAACCTTTCTCTCAGTTCTTGTATTAAATTCTGTGATATTTGTTTGCTTTTATCAAAAGCATTAAATATTGGGAATACAGTTTCACTCATTGCGTTGTCATATTATATATATTTTTTATTATTTATCAAAATTTTAATATATTTTATTTAAAAGAGAAAATAGAAACTGAACTTGAATATTTTATTTCCTCCTTTTAATTCATTTTAATCATTACGTATTTCTTATCACTACAAACCTAATCAAACAGGTTTATTTTTAGAGACAATAAAACAAAATTATGTACTTGTTGAAATATTATTATTTACGAATATTACATAAAATTTTTTACGTAGATGCAATCACTTATGTCCTTGGAAAGTTTTAAAAATTTAAACAATTATACTTATTTGAATATAGATTTCTCTGATGAATTTTAACCAGTGCGTCAAAAATAGTTATTTTTAAAACATGAATAATCACTATAATAGTTGCTAAATCTACTCAAATAGTTACTAATATTTTGCTCAAATTCGTTTCAAAAATAAAATACTAGTTATATAATTAGTTTATACATTAAATCAAAGCATTCTTTCAATTTTATCTGAATAGGGATGTGTTTCAAAGGGAAGTTGAGTATCAGAAGATAACTATTCCTATCAGATAATGTATCAAATTTTATGTAACATCTGAAATAATTAGCTGCTATTTGGGTGTTTCAGGGGGTTTTTTGGGGGTGTGAACTTTAGAAAAATCAGCAATAAATCTTATTTTATATCTAAAAAAAATAATCATGTTGTACAATATGTTCATATTTGTAAAGCTAACCTAATGTCTAATCAATTAATATACTATTCATTTTTCAGTGGTAAATGGCCAGCGCCGATCAGATCTTGACGATATTGGTCAGAAGTTTGTAGTATATGGTTGAAATGGTCTTTGAAAAATGTTTAAAAATATATACATATTGTTCCATTTGATCAATTGGTTTAGCTATAAAATGACATTTTGTGATTTTATTTCTAATGATTAAACCTCCAAAAAACACCCTGAAATAACCCATTTGCAACTAATTTTTCAGAATTAACATAAAATTTGATTCATTATCTGATAAGAATACTCATCTTCTGTTGCTCAGCTTCTCTTTGGAAAACTTCCCTATTGAAATATTTTGCTTATCTAGAATAAAATAATTTTTTTGAGCATTTAAAAAGCTACTATTTTCTTTCCAAAGGACGGAGGATCTTTCAAATGATATTTTTAATTACACCGACATTCTGATGAAACATAATGATCTACCATAAGTCTAACACAAATTCATCTATCTTAAAAATGTGTAGTAATGTAAAAATTAAATAATTTAATTTGATTATAAAAATTAAAGAGGTTAATTAAATATTTTTGTTACACAGTTACTTTACCGATACACTCTTTATCGACTCCTGATTAGATTGATTGACATTGCTTAATATTTTAAATAATTTCGTTATTGGAGATAAATGGTAAAATTTTAAAATTTTTAATATCAAAAAATTCTTATAATGGAACTATTTTTACTGACACTTAAAATCTGGTGTTTTCTTAATTTTATTCCATAAATAGGACAGAAATATTTAATCTAAATTAAATAATGATTCAGTATTTAACCCTAAAAAATTGTTACCTAGGATTTATTTTGCACCCTAGGATTTCGTTAGATTAAATATTTCGGTCTTATTTATGGATTAAATTAAAAAAAACACAAAATTTTAAGTGTCAGTAAAAATAGTTCCATTATTGGCAATATCTATTACAGAAACTAAAATGTTACTGTATTTACAAAATTATTCTTGAATGATTATAAATAAAACCAATTAATTCTAAGTGTTATATTTTTTTAAGATTAGAAATATTAATATTTTAAATCTTATTCTTTAATTTTTACCATAATAATTAAATAACTAAAATAATTATCGATTGTTAAAATGAACGGTAAATGGTGGTTTGCTAAAATGGACCTAATGTCATTACTGGATAAGAACTGATAAGAGCTTAAAAATCATTGGACATATATATATACTGGATATTTTGGAATCGTCAAATTGTTGTCGAATTTATTTAAAAATGTCTTAATTCAACAGAATTTCGGCTAATTATGCAAGAATTTAAAAAAATTTGACAGAATTCAGACAATTAACTACGAATTCTGTGAGAACCTAACAAACAGATATGACCAACTTGAAAACTTATGAAACTGGATTTAACAGTAAAATGTTGGATAATTTCGGGACAAATTCGGGATCAAATAGTTTAATTCTGGAAAAATATGTAAAATATTGTGAAAATATAAAAAAAATTCAACAATAACATTAGTGATGACTAAGGTTCGAGGGTTTTGGGAACTTTTCATATATCTTTCCTGTCTTTCCTCCCTGTTTTCCGGAAACTACAAAATGCCAAGATATCGGAAGGTTATTTTTTAACATACTCCCCCTGTACATTTTTTATTTTTTGTTGGAAAGATATATTTTACCTTACTCTTTGTAATATTTGTAAAAAAACTATTGAATATAATTTTTACAAATATACTTGGACTAGCGGTGTTACTAAGAACCGCCGAGTTTTACCAGTACCAATACCAGTACCAATACCAGTACCAATACCAGTACCAATACCAGTACCAATACCAGTACCAATACCAGTACCAATACCA
>JAQFXN010000739.1:0-19039 GCA_034693365.1 Liacarus xylariae | reverse complement strand
AGAGGGATTAAGTGTATTAATAGTCTAATGAAATCAATATAATTCAATACTAATTTGAGATTTTGGTTCAGTATTAAATTTAATTGAATACTACAAGTATTTTGAATTGCTCTTTTAGAGTTGACAAAAAAGAAATCCCCTATAACTATATTTACATTTCTGAGTAATTATGACCCTTTTGTCAAAAATATTATTACTGATTAACTAATTTCGTGCAGAACTTTTGTAAATTCTTATAATAATTATAAATTTGTTTTAAACCTAAACATTTAAACAAATACCGGTACTTCTTCTCTAAAGTATTGTTTCACTAATGTTTGGCAAAGGATATGAAAAATAATTTGAAAAGAAATTAATGTTTGGCTTTAAATGTTTGCATTTCTTAAAAAATTAATTCTACAGAGAGTTCAGCCATTCGTTTAAAATTATTCACACATTTAACGTATAGGGCCTTCAATCCACTAATTTAGACATCTCTTCGAATAAATTGATTTCAATTAATAAAAATTTATATTCGAGTGTGAAATTGAATTAAACAAACACTAAATTCGTGCAAAACTACAGATTTTGTTGACTAAAGATTTTTATTTCCAAATGATTTGGTTATCGTTTGAAAACTCAACGAATATCACGTTTTAATGCTTTAATTATCAAAACTTATATTTAATTTATTCGAACTCTTTTAGACCAAAAGAACTGATTTATTATTTATAAACAGTTAAAAGCAAAACAAATGTGTTTTAAGACTGAAATCAATTGAAAAATTGTATTTATTTTATATGAAAACTTTTTTTCAGTAAAAATTATTTTACCCTTCCGTGCAATTGACTCATATTAAGATCACGTCCTCCACCGCGCGGTAGTGTCCTGTCCTCATATCGGGTGCCGCCAACTGTACTCATTGGACGCGTTAATGTATTATTAGCGCTATTAGGAGTGGACGAAGAGGTTGTTCGCGAGAGTAATGTTCGCGAATTGATTATGAAATGCGATTCCTTCCACCCGGCCTTCCTGTACACCTCCCGTAACTCTATGTGTTGCCACATATTGAACAATAGCTGCAATAAATTAAAACAAATTTAATTATGAATCAAATCCAATAAACGATTCAATACTTCAATACCTGAGACGTGAATTTTGAGACTCGCGGAGAGAACTTTCCCTTTTGTTTGACAATAATAGTAAGCCTTTCCATACCTCCCGCTTCTAATAATGATTTCGCGAAATCGGGATTTTTGGCGATCACTTCATTGAGAGTCGCGAGCACTGCGGCCACTGTGTCGTCGCTGGCATTTGAGTCGTGCTGTGGATTACCGTTCGGTAATTTCGACACTAAGTCTTTGAGCGCATATTTGCCGATCAGTTCTTTATTTCTGGAATCCATTGCAAGATTCCTCAGAGCAGTGGCCACCGCACAGACCACTCGGTCCACTTCCATACGTAACAACTCTACCAGAATGGGTAGTCCTTTCTCTTTGCGAACTGCGCCGCGAATATCAATGCTTGGCTGCCAGAAACAGGCGGCCAAGTTCTGTATTGCACCGGCAGCTGCCTCTAGGGTTTCCGGATTAGAACATTCCGACAATAGGGCTAAGTATGGCTGAACCACTTCTGTTTGCCAAAGCAATTCCATACCCCGGGCTGGCTCTGAACGCGGTCGCGGCACTGGAGGGGACGTAGGGGTAATTGTGCCGCCATTTGCACCACTGTTTCCCGATATCGACAACTGTTGTGTTTTGGCGTCTAATGTATTAATCGGTGAACTGATAGCTGAGGGAGACGTTAATGAAGACGAAGACTCCTTTGATTTTTTCTTAGAGCCCCCAAAACAGCCCAAATTGTCGCCCACTTTGTTCCCAATGCCTCCCATTATAGCCGCCGCTCGCGATGACGACGGACTCAGAGAATTGTTTTGATTCGCGTAATAGTGTTTGTCATAGTCTGGATCTATCACTTCCTGACACCGATAGCTGAGATTCCGAAGAATGCAAACACAGTTCTCAACTGATTTGTTGTCCATATCATTCTTGCCGATCGCCGAACGCACTAAATATAACAACGCATCCACCAGTCCTTCACATTCACGTAATTTTCTTCGCGCGTATTCGCCCGCAGACGACACGTTTCGCAAAACTCCGGAACCGTTTCTAAATACTGTCGACCAATAGATGTCACCGCCATTGGACATTACACCGGGCGGTGCCGGTAGGTTAGGGTCTATACTGCGATCCCAACCCGAATGAGGAATAATAATCACATTCACTAAAACAGTCAGTGCGTCGTCAATAATGGGTCTCTTCAGGTCTTCAGAAGAGCTCAGATTCCAGAGCACACCCGTCACCAGTTCTCTGATCTCATTGTCCACTGTTTTCCTCAACAGTCTAACCAGTGCTGGAATACCTCCGGCGTTACGAATGGCACGTTTATTCTCGTCGTTCTGTCGGCCGTAACTCAAGTTCCTGAGCGCTCCACAAGAGTTGCGTTGGATTTCCGGCACTTCCTGTGACAATAAATTAATTAATGGCGGAATCCCTCCCAACGCTCGTGTCTTGGATTTCATGTTGTCGTCCATAAAGCACAGGTGCTGTAGATATGCAGCCGCATTGGCCCTAACGATGTTATTGGGATGACCTAAAAACTCAATCACTTCGTGGAGGTCAGGGTCTCTATACCTTACGTCACCCGAGGACCCGTCAGGCATTACCAAGTGTTCCATTGCTGGCATCGGAGGCATTGGTGTCATATGAGATGAGGACACGTATGGCGTCTCCTCTTCATAGACAGTGTGGGGCAATTGTGCTGCGCTCACGTGTGGTGGCAAAGGGCCCGATATGTTGTTATACTGTGGGCCGTGAATAGAACCGCCGTAATTGGCGTAGTCGTCAAAACTGGGCCGTCTGTCCAAATAGCCCTGGGGTGCCTCGTCATAAGCGTTGTAGAAACCCCCGCCCGGAGAATGCATTTGAGGCGATGGTCGGGTGCCATAATGGGTACCGTAGGGGTCTTCGATGGGAGGGTTAAGTGTGTGATGAATGGGCTGATGGTTTGCGTCCAACTCGTAATACCCTGAATGTGGTATAGCATTCATAGCACCCGATTCAGACACCATCGAAGGAGTGGCCGAACCGTCGAGTCGGTAGTCGTGATGATAGTTGTTTTGCAGATCCATTAACTCTTCATCGAATCAACTAATGTTTAAAATAGTGAAAACTCAGTAAATGTGACGAAAACAACATTCAGTAATAATTTAAACGACTTTTGAATGCACTTTCAATACAACGCTATCTTATCGTTGAATCAAAATATAGATTATTTGCAAAAATTAATTAACATTTATATAGTTATTGACTATATTTGGATGAAATATAAATAACTATAACGACAAACACATAGCAGTGATGGCACACATTCTTTGGTTGTGTCGTTCAAAAGGAGATTCAATAAAAAATATAAAACAATTGTTAAATAAAAGTAAAACAATAGAAGACTAGAATACAATACAATTCTATCAATTGTGTTGTTGTGCCGACACATCCGAGTCCTGTCAGTCTAGAGGAGTCACTAATCCTGTTTAGCTCCTCATCACTGATGGGACGCATCCATGGATTGGTGTAGACATGCGTTGTTGGCAACAATGCTTTCCCTATTTCACAGATATCTAAGAATTGGCACTCTTTCTGATATTCACTCAAATAAATTGCTGATTAAATAATCAAATAAAATGCAAATTAAGTCCATTCACTCTAAACATATACTCAATTGTATGCATAACTAATAGAAAGCGCAGATCTGTTTCAACACAAGCACCACATGAATGACAATTAAAGAATTGCAAACATTGGCTCCAATTATACAAACATTTCTTTTCCTTAAATAAGTCTTACAATTAATTATTAAAATACATGTACTCTATCTCTTAGACAGAATAATGTAGTGTATCTGCGCTTTCATAACTACCGGTGCCGTCCAATAGAGAAGTTGAATAATAAAAATATTAATACAAATCAATGTCTATTGGAGTGAATGTCACACAACTGTCTGTCAGACTCTCTCTCTCTCTCTCTCTCTCCACATATCAATTGACAATTGAATAATCATTTAAAAAATAAATTATGAAAAAAATTAGCAAAAAATTGGAAAATTTAGGGTTAATTAAAAATATATAAATTAAATAAAAGCAATAATAAATCGCTTACTCTTATCACAAATTATGTATATTTTTGACTCAAATATTCTGTACATTTAGTCGTTTCAAACATTTTATGCGAAATTAAGTTATATTTCGTTAAACTTATTGTCAAAACATTATAATTAAGTTTAGATATGAGTCAACACAACCAATAAATACACAACAACTTCATGTTTTTGTCTCTTTTACTAATTATGTAATAAACGCGTGATTTTCGGCTGACTTTTCAATGTTTTTGAGTATTTTGTGAAAAAATTATTTTAAAAGTCAATAACACTTGAGTTGTGAGCCCTAAGCGTTCAATACGTCAAATGAATCCATTTTGTTTGCCATAGAAACACCTCATCCAACACAGGCATAGCGTTGGTGAAGAGCACTTTGCACTCATTCCAACTCACATACAATGCTATAAATTATAATATTAATTAAATTTTGCAAAAATATAACTTTCTATTTTTGTCAATGACAGTCAAGTTATATTGTACAGGTTGTATATTTTCTATATTACTTCCGGCATAACTTCTACATTGTTTAAGCATGCTAAGTAACCGGTGAATCAATATTGTTAAAATATTTACCCAACCCCTGAAAAATTGCAACAGACGCTAGGAAATTTATGTGTTTTAAATCTAAACATTGGATTAATACTGATTAGAGCTGGATATCTATTTAGAATTAATAGATTGCTTCTATTTCTATAGTAAGTACTTGTAATGTAAGCTATAATACAATTCTGCCGCAGAAATGAAAACCAATTCCAACGCTAGCATTGAATTCATAATATGTGTGACGTTTCGCATGCATTGGGGAAAAGAGCAACATTTGGACAAATAGTTGTATTGAGAAAAGTCAAGCAAATAGAGGAACCATTTATAAGAAGTTCACACATTATCTTCAGATCAAATACAAAAATGAGTCATTAATTTAAATATAAGAGAAATTGTTTCGATAACAACCAAACAAATAGTTATAACCATTTGATTCACTCTTTCCCATCAAAAGAAGAAAAAAATTAGCCAAAGGTATAAGATTTGAATCAAAGATTACCAAAACCTTGAGAACTAACCAAATATTCATTTTTTATAGAAAATACTAAATTTAAGACTGAATGCACAGATAAATGAATAGAAAATAAGTCTTATTTTTATCAAAAGTAAAACAGATTTTATTTTCAATGATAAGTAAATGTAATCAATTGATAAACTGCTCTTCAGTTATGGCATTTGATATATGGCTAAAGCTGTCCAATAGTTTTCTCAATAATGTGAGAGCACTCGAGGATCTGTTGTTCAGTGATGACAAGGGGTGGTGCGAATCGGATTTTGTCGCCGTGTGTCGGCTTTGCCAACAAACCATTGTCACGAAATTTGAGGCACAGATCCCAAGCATCGAATTTCTCATTAATTACTATTGCGTTGAGTAAACCCTTTCCTCTAACTATTTTCACCACATCTTTTGGCAATTTATTCAACTCTTTTCGCAATAATATTCCCATTTTCTCAGAATTTTCCACTAATTTCTCATCTTTGATGACATCCAATGCAGTCATCGCCACTTTTACTGCCAATGGGTTTCCGCCATAAGTGGAACCGTGTTCTCCGGGTTTTATACTAAGCATTACCTCATCGTTGGCCAGAACTCCCGACACCGGATACACGCCTCCGGACAGTGCTTTTCCTAAGCAGACAATGTCTGGTTTGACGTTTTCGTGGTCTACGGCCAACATTTTGCCAGTGCGGGCCAGACCTGTCTGCACTTCATCTGCAATCCACAGTACGTTATATTTGGTGCAGAGCTCGCGCACACCCTTTAGGTATCCCTCGTCGGGAACGACTACTCCTGCCTCGCCTTGAATTGGTTCGACCATAAAAGCGCACACATTCTTATCGGAGGCGAGTCTCTGCTCCAAAGTTTTCAAGTCATTGTATGGAATCGTTTCGAATCCCGGCATAAATGGGCCGAACCCTTCATAAGAAGAGGGGTCGGTTGAGGCGGAAATGGCGGCCAGAGTCCTGCCCCAGAAGTTGTTCTCCGCGAAGATCATCTTTGCCTCGTATTGTTTAATCCCCTTCACAGTGTAGGCCCACTTTCGGGCCAATTTGCAGGCCGTCTCACACGCCTCGACCCCAGTATTCATTGGCAATACTTTGTCGTAACCAAACATTTTGGTTATGTATTCCTCGAACTCACCCAAAGCCGAACTATAGAACGCTCTGGAAGTGAGGGTCAGAATCTCTGACTGTTGTTTGAGGGCATTGACAATCTTCGGGTGACAGTGACCCTGATTTACGGCCGAATAGGCAGACAGAAAGTCGTAATATCGCTTGTCCTCTACGTCCCAGACATATACACCTTTTCCACGGGTCAGAGCCACAGGCAATGGGTGGTAGTTATGAGCGCCGTATTTCTCTTCCCTATCGAACACTTGTTGTGATTTTGAAACCACTTTTGTGTCACTCTTAACGGCCGGTTTGGCCGCAGATAAGTAACGAACACTCGAAATGAAATTTTTAGTTTTAAATATTTTCATTCCATTAATCATTTTGTTTAACAAAAGATCGATTAAATACTAAATATTTAAGAACTACTCAAACGTTTAACTCAATTAACTTAAAATAAAAAAGAAAGAAATGTTCATTAAATTGAGTTCAATATAAAGAATATAACGACTGAATCGATCAATCAATGGTTGATTTGAATTATATATAGTTTTGATAGTGATTTCAAATCTATTTAAAGACAAATAATTCTTCACAAAACTGGTTAATTAAACTGGTTAAGCCCTTGATTTTGATAATTAATTATTAATTTTTTGTTCCACTAAAATATCAGAGTTTTATAATACTGTAAACGCAAAGAAATATGAGATGAATCGCAAATACTGTATATCGCAATGTTAATCAGTATTTCATTAAATGTTATAATACAGGTATAGGTGCTCTAATAGCTGTAATAATGCACCAAAACATTTCAAGAGGAATGATATTCACAAAATAGCTTTTAACAAAAAGCTTATTAAAAGTCACAAATCAAAAGTCACTTTTAAATCATAGCTCAATTGAAAATCTGTCGCTTTTATATTGAGATTAAAACTCTTAAAACACTCAAAACAATAGATAAGTTTAAATAAAACAATAATAAAGTGCAAAGTAATTATATTTGAATCGATCAACAAATTGATCTCAAAAGAGAAGCGAATTTAATATTAAATGTGAGAATAATGAAGAGTAAACCGATTCTTAATATACAAATGTGTTTACTTCCCATTCAAGGCTACACTTCTTCGACACTTCTATCGCGCAATAACTTCGGAAATTTTTTGGCACAATATTTGAGATCGAATTTTTAATTGAAAAAATGTCTCAAAGTGTATGATAACCTCATTTCCTTTATAAGAGGTATTACTGAATTTCATTATTACCGGTAGTTTAACTTCAACCTCATCTCAAACTCTCAGCTTTGCATTAATTTTGCTGAATATTGCTCTCAAACGGAGTTATTTTTATGCATAACATCTGGGATTTGAGGCAATTTTGGAATTAATTGAATATTCATAGAGAATATGATTGAATGTAATTATATAAATAGAAAGCAGTGCTGTTTTGTCATTCATTTTACCAATGCTTCCAGATATAAGACACGGTCTTCTAAATTAGAGTCAAGTTTATAAATCGATATCAGAGTTAAGATCTGTTTAATTAATGAGTTTAGAGTTAATGAGAGAAACCCATTGATTGGTCATTAGAATAAACTAATTTGTTTGTAATATATTTATCTTTATTTTAAAACCAAATCCTTAATCCATTTCATTGGTCATCAAAATTGTTCGCACGTCTGACTCAATGCGAAATTGTGTCCATTCGTGTCAAACGCTGGACGAACTCCAAGAGTTATACGAATGGCAACAATATATAAGAGTAAAGCAGATCTGAATCCACTATAGAATGGAGTCAAATAAGTGCAAACCAACAGATGGGAAGGAATTTTCTGACATTACTTTAATAGAACACAGTTTTCTTAGGGGTTAAGGACTCACAAATAGGTATTAGAATTATTCACAAGGAATTGCACTAAAATTGCTTTTTCGCTAAATGAATGCAAAAACCCTTTTCATATCAAAAGATAGAAAGAAGGTCTGATACAAAATCATTGTTTTATAGTTTAGAGAGAAATCGATAACTACTTCAAGACTTTAAAAACTAAAATTCTTATAATAATAGTTATGAAGCACTTAAACCAACTTAAAAAAGCACTTATTTTGTCAAATTCTCAAATCGGACTGTAATTTATATTTCAGACCAAAAAAATTCAATAAATATTATCCGAGAAAAAACAACATAAGGAGAGAAATAAGGAAAACAATAAATAATTGAGAATTTAGTTTTCATTTGATATATTGTGACAAATTAAGTATAAGAGAGTGAAAGAACAATATTTCATATCAATTCATTCGTCATTAATGTGTAGTTTAAGTTTGTCTTATTCTCAGCTCTCAGTACTTGACTATCATTTGTGAGAACTTTGTACAGTAAATGGAATCAGTGTTTGGTGTCGTCCGGGAATATCGCTCTTCTGACCATTGAAATTGCAAATTATAGTTAGATTAAGGAGTAAAGTGCAAGTGCTCACATACATGTTCGTGCCGTTTGACTCTCCCATAGTTAAACTTCACTCTTATTAACTTCAGTTCACTTCTTTACCCGATTAGTACAGAGGCATAGAGTAAAGCAAATGTAGTTTTTTCTGAACAGACATCCACTCAAACATTCAGTGTTGCAAAAAAATTCTCCATTAAAATCAATTCAATTGATTGCAACATAAAAACTGAATGAGAGATAAAGAAAGAAAAATAAAATAAAACACGACTTTATTCAAGCGGTGGTCAGAAATGCATAAAATCCATAGCAATTTAATGCCTAAGACTGGGCGTAAACCACAAATTCAGCTGAATTTATATTTCCAGAACAATAGAGTTTCGAATATAATAAAAATTAAATATATATATAAATAAAACCCAAAAAATGTGAGCCAAAGGGATGACAGAGAACAGGTTGAACTGAAATGTATAAAAATGAAAGTTTTGGGCGAAAATATTTCAATTGTCGACATTCAGTACAGTTAAGGCTAAATGTTTTTGTAATTGAAATTGATGTTTGGTTTCAAATATGAAAAGTTATATAAAACACCAGAAAAAAAACAAAAAATAAATTACTGAATGATAGGTCTGTGAAAAGATAGTGAAGACTATTGCAACAAAAGATTAGGCAATTTATAAATTACTGATTGGATTGTTTTCAGGAAACAAATGCCTGTGCTTTCTGTGCACAGTGTTCTTCTATTTTTGCTGATCTAATGTCGGGGTCATTAATAACCGTCTAATCTATTTTTCAGATCACTTCAAGAAAATAAGAAAAAATGCACAAAAATAGGAGACATTGAGATCAATAGTTGATAAGCGATAGCTTTTAGGATCATTCAAATGCGTGTTTTCCAGGGATGTCAAGAGGGGGCGTCCAAGAATATCCCCCCCCTGGCAAAATTTTGGTTAACATAAGTCTATGGACAGATACCCGTAAACTTTAAGTAAAAAGTGGGAGAAAAGCCAAAATACCTCCTGTGACATTTTCAAGTCTTGACATCCCTGGTGTTCTTTCAAAATTGAATTTCTAATACAATACTTATAATTATTTTAAATTAAACTTATTTTTACGATTTTTTAAGAACTGGATTTTCACACTTTTTGACTTATGTTTAGTGAAAAAAAACTAATTTAAGGTTAAACTTATAGAAAAAATACGAAATTTTATGTCTTTTCAATAACTCAGGATTTGAAACCAAAAAAAAAAAAATCTAATTTGAGTTTTATTTTTATGCGAGCAATGAATGTCAAATCGAAAATTTCATTTATTATACGACTGTTTCTCAAAAAAAAGAAATATTGGTATTGAAGTCAAAGCTATGGAAAGAAAATAATAACTATTAATAATTTAAATATAAAAACCCATTCAATAACAGGAATAAGAAAAAAACGAATCAACGAATTTGGGGAATAAAAATCAAACTAAAGAATTGAATGTCTTCTGGGAGGCAAAGACATGATGGAATTGTAGTATTAGTGCTCTATTATTAGTCAGATATAAAATATTGGTTTCATATAATAAATAATTCGTTACTTTAATGTCTTCATTGGTTTTGCAAATTAAATAATATATTAATAGAAAGGAAATACAAATATTTATTTAAACTTTTTTTTAATGATTTTATTTAAAGATTAAAATGAGTGAAAAAAGAAATGAAATGTTTGCTTCGGTTCACAATTGAATAAAAGACAGTCAATAAAAGCAGTTATAGTGTTATGTAAATGAGTTTCTGTACTAAAGCTTAAAATGAACACAAAAAAAACAAATTTTATGCAAAAAACAAAGTCTAGAGTAAAATAGAATAGAATTTAGAGAATATATTAGAGAGTGAGAGTCAAACCCATAGCACATTACCACAAATATCGTGATTTGATAAGCATGTCGTGAATCGTATAGTAAATGCAAAAACTCAAGGATAACCGCATTATAAGTATTGTTGTGTAGACCCGACCCAAACATCACCAGTGAATATACATAACATAAGACAAACCAATTATTAAAATTCGATTCGTTTTCTACCGAAGCTAACCATCAAAAGTTCATCACTTTTTTCTTGGTTTAACTTAAAATAACTCAAAAAAAACTTTGGTTTTAAAATGATTAGACTTAGGACTGAGTTTGCACTGGAGAGTAGTGTATCAATTGTGTTCAACAAATGCCATATTGTATTCAATTTTTGAACATTTGAATTATTATTATTATATTTTGTTGCCAACAGAATAGAAGTTCTCATACAATGATTTAAAACATGAAAAATATTTTTGTCTCGCATTAAATCATTTGTATGAATGAAATCGTTTGGAAAGGTTTCAATAATTTAAGAGAAAGAGAAGTAATGATAAATTAGTGGTTAAAATAAGATGAATTGTGTGAAACACTTAAATACAGCTAAACTTAAAACTAAAATACGACTCGTTTTTGGCTTCAATGAGAACACAGCGGGACTGACATTCAATACGTCTTTCTGTGTCTTCCAATGCATTCTTATCGCTATCCTTATGGCTCACAAAATGCAGACATTCCTCATCCAACAGTCCTCTGTCCAACAGTTATATCAATAGTATTGCACACAAAACACATTCACGACTAAAATCTCTGCTCTTCTTAACACTCTAGCACTAAAGAACGGGTAGTTTTGTAACAACACATTTAGGGTTCAACTAATCAAGTGTTTCACAAGTATTTTAAATAATCAATCAATCAATCAATGATTGCTTAAAGATTTCAATCACTATTCGACTCAATTATATATAAAGAATTGATAAACAATTTGTGAGAAATAGTTACTAAAAAGCTATGAATAACTAAGACTTGATTAATGGGTATGTGTTGTCGTTGTGTCGTCCACGACATGAGTCCAAAACTTGAACAGACATTCCTTTGGCTCTCGACTAAAATGTTGCCATTTTTAGGCTCTTTTTTGATTAACGATTCATAGATAGTGTTAAGTCATATAAGAATACAACACAAGAAATAAAAACAAGAAAAATACTTTCCATTTTTTGATCACTTCTTTACATTTAAGTAATTATCATTTTTTGAGTCAACAATAAGTGAAATGTGTCTCAAAGGAACAAATGATTAATTTAAAGCATTTTAGTATTAAAACTTCTAATTTATATATCGTTTGAAATAAATAAATTGCATTATATTTAAAAAGCTTTTATGTATTTTTACATTTTTTTTATTTGAAATAAAAGAATTGTTTCCATTGAGTGAATGAGCTTTCAATTTGATTATGAGATCAGAAGTTAGCGAAAGTATTACTAATTTAGGACAGACTTTGCCGACAAATAGATTATTTAAATGTTTAGTCAATGATATGAAACGATTTGAATAACAATAGCGTAAATGAATAATCGTGTGAACAGTAATTCATAAGAAGTCGATAACTCGTTAATTGCTTTTTGTGCCGAATCACTGCAAAACCATTCAAATGAATCGATTCAATCAATTAATCAAACATTTTGTACTCTATTATACCATTTGACAGACAGACAGACAGACAGTGATTAATAGATTTTAAAAAATAATAATCACATCATTTGGACATAAGTCTCATCCAATAAATCAATGGATATGTTGTCAATCATTGGGAAAATATGGGGAAAATGTTTAAAAATAGCATTTCGTCTATAAATTCAAACATACATTGAATGCAAAATCGAAAAAAAGTGTTCAAACATTTGCACAACGAATGAGAGCATGAAATGCAAACATAAATTGTTTCTATCAATACATTCAACAAATCAATTAATTATATATTTTCTCATTAACTCTAATACAATAGTTTGTAAAGCAATTAATTTATAACCAAAAGAAATAATTAAATTCAGAATAATTAAGTGAAAGAAATCAATACTTAATTCAAGACAACTATGCATTCAATACAATAGACCAAAAACTTTTGACTAATTATTTAATTAAAAACTATCGGCGAATCAATTAATTATATAACAGTAGTTGTCATTCAATACAGACATTAATCTTCTTTATAGACTATACATAACTTAATGTATTGACGATTATTGTAAATAATTTGCGTAAATATTTAAACTCAACCATCATTTCATTGGATGACTCAATCATTAATCAAATGTAATGTAATTTTATGTTTAAATTATTGTTTTTTAATATTAAAATTGCAAATAATTATTCAATGCTATAGTCATTAAATAACTGATTGATTGATAAGTTTTACAACAATTTTAAGGTCAAATCAGAAATATTTGTCAATTAATTAAAAGATAAAAATGCAATGAAGTAATAGTTGAGGTATTTGTGCATTAAATACAGTAATGTTTTTAAACAAATAGACTAATAGTAAACGTAATTATCAGACAATTCACGTCATTTGCACTAATTGTAAGACAATATAATAGTCATTAATAGACTCACCATTTGTGGACTCAACTCATGGACTGACCATTCACTCAATTAAATGACTTAATTTTGTACTATTGGTCGCATAAATAGTGGACATTAAGTGATAACAAATAGAAAAAACATAATTCAAAGGACAAGAAGTGAAGACAAATATTTTGAGTTGAGATCAGAGAAAAAGTTGTATTCATTAGTAATGGAGGTATTGGTCGCACAGTTATTACGTCCTTATATTCATTCTTCGCTGAAAAGGCACTCAAACACACAGCACCTGTATGTCAATCAATGGCTTTAATTGGCATTAATTAGGATTTTATGCTTTAAAATGATTTTATTTATTAAAATTGTCTAAACTTTTAATATAAAAACAAAATTATTGGAAATTATATCCAAAAAATTGAATACAAATGAATTGAGAGTTAATGTGAATGTATTGTGCAATAGATGTCAGGATTGATGTGTTTTTGAGCCAAATTTGAAATTTCAACGACTCTTATGTTTACAACATTTGGCGCTCAAAATGTGTTTATATTTTTATTTTAGTTTTTATTTTGATTTTATTTAATTTTAATTAATTTTATAAATATATTCAATAAAAATGAATCGAAATAAGAGAGCGTTTAATATATTTAATAACGAAATGCCATTCTTGATGTCTCAGCCCATACCAGAGCCGCCCCGAGTATGACATTTGATAATTATTTTTTAAAATTATTTTTTTATTTAAATTAATTAAATTCTAATCATTAGGTCATAAATCCGCGGCCAATGGTTCCGGACCTGTCCTTCACCAGTGATGTCGACACTAATGGTTTGCCATACAATCCATACAGAGATAACTTCGATAAATACAAGACTATATATCCCTCTCCGCCCAAACCTCAATCTCCACCTCAACAACAAATTTGTGCCCAAAATCTGAGACATTTTAATACAAACCACAGACTGAGTGAACGACTCGTTTCCACTAATTTGAGTCCATTTAATGATGACTTCAATTGTGTTAATCAAAGAACCGCTTTTGGTTTGACTGAAGACAATAATAACGAAAGAAATAATATCTTCACAAACGGTAGACTCAAAGACGACAAACCTATTGAGTGCAGGAATTCAACGAAACCTAAAATTATTAGACATTCGACCACTACTATAGACCCGGTTCTCAATCAAACGAAAGCACAGCCGAAGAGCACAAAACTGAAGAAAACGATTCAATTTTCTCAACCGATTAATACTCAAAATGTAGTCAATTCGCCGACAAATGAGCAAATGTTTGAACTCATTAAACAACAGGACATTCAATTGCAGAAAATCAGTGAACAGATCGGAGAACTCTTACGAATACAAGACTTGAAGACTAGAATTGACTTAAAGGAACAAAAAGTGAATAATTCTTGTAATAAGCGTTCCGTTCAGACCATGACTTCAATCGGTTTAGAAAATAATGACAACATAACCCCTTTGTGTCATAAATCGCGAAATCGATTACAAAAAGGAGTTAACAAACCTTTAAGGACTACTCCGACCACATCTTCTAAAGATCTTCGAGCGCTTCACTTAAACACTATAAGTGAGTGTCCGTCAGAGCAATCAGTTATAGAACTTGACTCAAATCGACTGAATTTTAGTGAAAGTCCTGTCAGACCTTTGCCTCAAAGTTCTAGTATTGAAAGGATTCGCACAAACAATAGCAGCGATTCATATGACGACCACTTTTACGACCAAATGATTAATAACATTGAAGTTATGCTAAACAAGACGAGCAGTGAAGGCACGGATGAGGACACGGGTCGACGCAGTAGTTGTAGTCCAACACCGCCTCAATCGAAACGCGAACCACAGCATCGAAAACATCAAATTCAGTTACAGTCAGAACAAACTCTTTATATCAAACGATTGGCCAAAAAATATTTGGTCGACGACTCAGAAGAATATAAAACCAAACATAAAGTGAACAAAAGTGAACAAAAACTTTTCCAAAATGAGAGAACAGATCTGAATGTCTATGGAATGACTAAAAACGCATCGATTGCTACAAAAAACTATTTAGAAAAATACGGATTAACTTATTCTCCGCCAAGAGTTCAAAACTCTCCAAATTTTTTCGATAACAATAAAAACAGACATAAAGTAAACAGAAATAAGATTTTAGACATCGAAACACTTAAACGTCAGCCAAAACTTACGTGACGTTAAAGTTTTGTTTTTAGTATTTTATTTATTTTATTGAGTTATTAATTATTAATTAAACTTAATTTTCACCATATATTATATGAAATTCATTTATATATTCCTCTCATTTAACTTAAGTTCACATTAAACTCATTTTGTTTGTTAATAAAATTTTGTAATAAAAATCAATTAATTTTATCGAATTTTTATATTTAATGAATTTTTACTAAATGAGTGGTTAAAACCACTAATAAGACAAATATTTAATAAAATTTCTTTTGAAGCGGTTTCCAACAAATTGATTCAAATAACTAGTTTTGGTTTTATTTCGAAATATATAAATAAGGTTTTGTTGAAATTGTTTACTAATAGAAATTGCACGTTGACACGTTTGCATAATATGTAAGAATAAAGAATACTTTGAATACAAACAAAATATTTTGCAATAAGTTTTTGCCAATATTGAAGTGATGACATCACAATAGGGCTAAGCTTGTATTGAAATCAAAAATCTACGATTCAGAACATTTCATGAGCAGGTTCGAAATATGGGACAATATGAGATTGTACCAGATTGAAAAATTCTCTATTACACACTTCTATTATATATTATTGCATAAAGACTCTGATCAATTCCATTTCTCTCTGCTGCAAACTCCAGTAGCTTTCATTCCGGAGTTTCAAACCTCTTATTCAATATGTTCAATATTTTCCAAAATTCAATAAGATATTAGTACCATTGTCATATCTCTTACCGTATTTGAGATATCATCATTTCAGTGTTGGTAAACTAAATCATTTTGTTTGTACTGGTATTTAAAGTATTCTTTTACTCTTTCTCTTACATGCAGTTGGATCCAAAGCTAGAGAGGCTATTTATTGGACCTAGCTCTTAAACTAAATGAAGTAATTTATTAATTTTTTGTATGAAATGTAAAAAAAATTTCTGGAAAATTTTTTCTCAAGATGATTTTTTTGTGCATTGGCCCAGGTAAGAATGGATATGTAAGTTTTATAAAAACAATTGCAGTTGATGTTTTTGATTCTAACTTGGAGAAAAGAATCTTTGTCAAAAATAAGAAGTTACTTGTTTTTAGAAAAAAAATTCTAATTGATAATTTCGTTATGGTAAATTTTCGTATATCTCAAAATTTGAGTAATTCTCGTAGTTTCTATAAAATTTTAATGTAACAGTTTCCTATTTTTTAAAATAAAACATATTTTCTATATAATGAATAGCAATTCAGAAATAATATATTACAGTTTTGTAAAGAAAAATACTTCAAATTTATAAGACTGTAAAACTTTAATTCTAAATTAATTTTCAATATATAGAAAATATCTTTTATTTTTTTAAAATAGGAACCTGTTTAAATTTTATTGAAACTACGAAAATGACTCAAATTTTGGGAAATTAAAAAAATCGCCATGACCAAATTATCAATTGAATTTTTTTCCTGAAAACACGTAACTTCTTATTTATGACAAAGATTATTTTCTCCAAGTTAGAATAAAAAATATCAACTGGCATCGTTTTGATAAAACTTACCTATCCATTCTTACTTGGGTCAATGCACAAAAAAATCATCTTGAGGAAAGACTTTCTAGAAATTTTTCTACATTTCATACAAAAATTAATAAAATTATTTCATTTAGTTTAAGAACTAGATCCAATAATTAGTTTCCCTAGCTTTCAGATCCAACTGTATATTCTAATAGTATTCTAAACTACTGTTCTAAATTCAATTGTCTATTTTTCCAGTCCTATACCGCTTAATGGGTAAAGATTTAGAGTAAACTTAATATTAATGCATTTGAATTTCTCCAATCCTGTCATCTTTGTCTGCAAGGCTTCACATGAGATGAGCCATATATGCTATGATTGAACTTTAAAAAATGATAAAAATACAGACAATCATTTAGCAATCACTAATTTGAAGATCATTTTATAATACTGATATTTCTGCATATCTAGTTAATTTAAAAGAGTATGTCCGAAGTTAGAAATGATGTTCACATAATCTAAAAATGTTAATCATATACGAGTCATACAAAACAATTTATTACGAGAAACGCATACAACGCATACAACGCATATAATGCATACAATGCATACAATGCATACAACGCATACAACGCATATAATGCATATAATGCATACAACGCATATAATGCATACAACGCATACAACGCATATAATGCATACAATGCATACAATGCATACAACGCATATAATCCATATAATGCATACAATGCATACAACGCATACAACGCATACAACGCATACAACGCATATAATGCATACAACGCATACAATGCATACAACGCATACAATGCATACAACGCATACAACGCATACAACGCATACAATGCATACAACGCATACAATGCATACAACGCATACAATGCATACAACGCATACAATGCATACAACGCATACAACGCATACAACGCATACCAGGCATTACAGTCTGGACGCGGATTGTCGGACAACACAGACATCGATACCATACCAACGAACGTCACCGAAAAGTCAAGAAAAGGCCAAAACTGAGAAAAAACAATTTCGATCCAAAACACGATTCGTCGACATTTCAAACGGTGCTCTGGTTTTAGTTCGCATTCCTGACTCATTCGACGAATACTAAGTATTACTGCGTTTTGACGGATCTCAAGAAGTTAGGACACGAAACACCGTTTGAGGCGCCGGAAGATAGAAAACAAAACACTAAAGATTTCCATAAAGTGATAACTTTCCACTCAATACTACGAATTATTACGTAAAACAATTTCGATTCCAATCAAATCTGTGAGAACTGTAATTCGGGTCGCAATCCCTGCACTAATGCACTCCAATATTCGCATTCACTCGACAGCACTGACAACATTAACGCAACACAATTACTGACAACAAAGTTAAAATTGATTGGAGTTCAGGGACTCCGGCAAATCCAACAAAGGGCACAGGGGTTACACCAACCCGAGCTCCACCACTACCAGTACTGCGGGCGAAATTGAGCGGTTTGGGCACGAGATGGTTGTGGTGCCAGTGCTCCGCATTTGGATCATCGGTGGGAAGAACTGGTGGTCGACCACAGTATTGCATCGACGCAAACGACAACAATCAGAAGAACATCTTTGCTTATATGTGATTCGGGAAATCCGACCTCAGGAGCAAAGAGCACAGGACAAGGAATATAAAAGAAGGGGAGAAAATCATATTCCGACTCAAGAAGAAGATTCTGAGCCTGAGATTTCATGGAATTCAGAAGAAGGCTATTAGAGTTCAGATAAGAGTCTAACTAATTGTCAGTTGAATTGAAAATAACTTATTTTAAAGAATTTATTAATGATTTTGGAAATCAACTCATTTTGACTCAAATATTGTATTCAAAACTTATTGAATTGAATTGAATTGAAAGTCTTAAAGTCTAAGTCTTCAATTATGTGTCCAAATTCGTCGTTTCCTTCATCTATATCGAAAGCGATCTCTCCATCCATCTCGAAATCCATAACTAATATAAGATAAAATTTATATTAAATAAACATGAATGAAAAAACTAAACCAAAAAACTCAATGAAAAACCAAATAAAAAAACTAAACCAAAAAACTCAATGAAAAACCAAATAAAAAAACTAAACCAAAAAACTCAAT
>JAQFXN010000738.1:0-19060 GCA_034693365.1 Liacarus xylariae | reverse complement strand
TGAAACTGAATCATATCTACTAATACAAACTCTATAGATTTCAATGGAGTTCAATAGAGTTAGTATTAGTAGATATAATTCAGTTTCAAATTCTTATCAGATTAAACCCTCTAGATCACATCTCTGATTTCAATATCAATTAATTAGAAATAAAAATTTTGTTATAAAGTGTTCTATCAATGACTAACACGTAAGTTTTCATTACAAATTAATATTTGGCTATCGTTCACAGATTAGTCAAATATACAAACATTAAGCAAAATAATAAAATGTTGATCGAATAGCTATACTGTTTATAAGACGCGAGTTTAATTTATATTATAAAATAAATTCAAGTTTATTTCCAGTGAATCAAGGTGCAATATTGTTTATTTGATGAGACAATATGGTAGCATTTAAGCCATACTACCAGGAATATTATTTAAAGTTTCCTTGACCTCCGAGGGTATCTGCTTGCCATCAGCAATTGAATCCAGAATTGTTTCTTTGGTATCCTGGGGTACATATTTCATATTCTTAATCATTTCTTCGCATTTCTGCTTCGCCGCCTCAATAAGTTTTTGAAGCCATTCTCTAACACCTTTCACTTGTTCATTATCGCCCAGGTATTCGAGAGCATCATTTAGACTTTTGAGCCACTTCTCCATTCTTTCCAGTACTTGATTCACTGTCTCATTCTCTTTAGCCCTGGCATAATATTGCACAGTTGAATCTTTGACATAATCCATTGTACTGCTGGCTTTTTCTTTAGCATAGCCAGTTAGTTTATTGATGTAATTCAAGATTCGATTGATCGTATCCAAAATATCGTCTTTTAAATTTCTGGACATTATCCTTCTTCCCTCAACGTCATCATTTCTAAAATAAGTTGGCTCATTATAATCATGTCCATAATTTGATACTGGATAGTCACGAATAGCTCTAGGGTTACGAAAATCATGTTCTTCTTCAGTGTAATAATCTAAATATATAGCAATATTAATTATATGAGAGTAGATTGTTTTAAAACGGTCTAGTTATTTAATTTGATCAACCTGGTTGTCTGTAAATAAAGTATGGTGAAGACAAAATAATGTTGATCAATGTGAAAATTATAATTATAGTTACAATATTCGTTGATTTTATTATATAAATATAAGACATTTTAGATTTTTAGGCTTTTGTGATATTTTGCTAAACTTATAATTAGAACAGATCTTTTTCGGACAATGCCAAATTTTTACGTGTTGAATTTATAAAATTTGTTAGGAAACATTTAATCAATTTTGATTGGAGAACTTCTAAAATTTGTTTAATTAACACAATTATAACGCAATTCAATGAAAGCATTTATTATGAAATATTATACAAACATATTGTCAATAAAGCAGCCATGTCAAAAGTTCAATAAGGTTAGGGGAACGGCATTTTTCGTCGAGAGCCTAAGGGAGGGTTTAGGGTAGTGTAAAATATCTGATTTTCCTAATTTTTCGGTAGGGGTAATCGTATAAGTTAATTTAATGTTATTTAAAATAACGCTTAAGGAGAGTTTATTTTTGCTTTTTAAATGAAATTCGCATTAAATATAGTGAATTTAATTTAAAAAGCATAAATAAACTTTTCTTAAGCGTTATAAACATGTTTACTACATTCAGTAGTAAAAATAAAACTTTTGAACCCCCCTCCCTGGACCATTGTCTAAATTATCCAACTAAAAAATCCAGCAGTTTATTAATGGTGCGAAATGTACATATAATTACAATGAAAGTAGATCTATTAAGAATTCCTTCTTCGAATCCGAATATCATATATTCAGTGTTAACCCTAATGTGGGTGTGAGATATATCAGGGATGTCGAAGGGGTTCTGGCCCGGAATAGCCCCAGCCTGTATTTACAGTTAACATGACGTTTATGGACAGATATTCCTAAACTTTGTGAAACAAGTGGGAGAAAAACTCAAAAATACCCTCCCCTAACGTTTTAGACATTCGACATCCCTGGAGGTATATATTATATTTTAAATAATATTAAATTCACTTATACGAGCCATAACAATTGTTTATTCATTTCTTATTTCGCTTGTTTAATAATTTTCATGAGAATATTCTTTATTAAACGCATTTGAAATTAATTCAGGAATTTGTATTCTTTTACGAATTAATTTTGTATAATATTTTCGTTATCTTTAAAAAAAATTAATTCTAATAAAAGAAAAATTAGGAAAAAAAATCATTGCGCCAGTGAGATTTGAACCTGGGACAAATTGTACAAAATGGAATACACTGACCATTGGCCCACCAAACTACTTAATGTTTATTGTTATTTAGCATTTAGTCTATAGATCTAAAAATTTAAAAATTGACCTAGTTTGACCTATGGGCCATGCCACACCCTACAATTAGTTGTGTATTATTATATTTGCCTAATAAAGCGATTAAAAAAGAAAAATCATCAAAATTTAATCTCCAGTAGACAAGATTCCATGTTTAGATATTCTTTCATAGCTTTTAATTTTAAGCTAATTTTATTAAAATTTTTCCAATTTTTATAATTTACTTCTTATATATTCTTATGAATAACTTATTTATTCAAATATTTCAATGTTTTCTATTTATTTAAATTGACGTTTGATTTAATCAACTTTTTGTTTTCTAAATAAAACTTTTGTTTTTGTGTTATAATTCCCTGGCCAATTTAGACGCGGCCACACATCTGTCTAACGGAACCACTTATGTGTTTCGCGGAAACTATTATTGGGACCTAAAATATCCGCCCCTAATGAAAAATGCAAAGAAAATACTGGAATGGAAGGGCAATAATAATGTTGTCACAGATTTTGATTTGGGGTATTTCGATAGTGTTATCTCTAACAGAAACTTCACATCCTTTTATAGGGTTTGTTTGAACCTATTTATCACTTCATTGGAATTTATTTTTGTCATAAATATTGACTTTTACAGAGAGATCGACAATACATTTGGGACAGGAATACAATTCAACAGAAATTTATTTTTTTGGATTCATCAGAATTTCAGTTCAAAATGGACGCAGCGTTTTATGTAATCAATGGCAGTAATGGATTAACTTTTAATTTAAGAGGTATTTATAACAAATATTCCAGCTTTATTAGTCCAAAGCCCCCAAATTGTTCCCTTCAAATATGTCATTACATTCAATGATTGAATAATATTTATAACTTAATTAAACTAATAGTGACTTTATTTATATATAGTGTTTGAAATCAAGTAAAATTACAATTTTATTTGCCTAAATTACATGTATTTTTACAAATATTACATGACAAAAAAATTCTTTTCCATAAACACTTGTAGCGCCATCTCACAAAAATTAATTTTTTTCTCAAAAAAAACAAATATTATTGTGAAAAATAATAATTGTCTTGATTTTTGCACAAGTCAATCTTTTTAATACACTCAAGAATTCATTCAAAAAGATTACAGTAGACTTTTATATTCTAGAATTGATAAATTAGTAGAATTATTAGCTGCACAATTTTTAAATTTTGACTCTAATTGTTTAGAATATCCTGATTTATCTGATTTTGTATATTTGAATGCAGACTAGTATTATAGTAATATTTACTTGGTAGGATAAATAAAAATTTGTATTAATAGTCAATAAAATATTTTACAAAATTTTTTTGTAATTTTACAATCCTACTGTAAAATTACATATAATTTTAAAGCAAAATTATATTTTACGTAAAATATCGAACACTATTTATATCTAATTGTTTGCCGCAATATTTTAGAACCAAATAGTGAGCCAATAAGAGACAATCTGTCAATTTGGTTGGATATGGATTTCATAAATTAAGTCACTGTTAGTGTACAAAATAGTTCAATTCAGTTACAAATATTATAACATCATTGAATGTTAGCACATATTATAGGGGAAAAATTTGGGGGTCTGGACTTCAAAACATGGAATATCTGTATATTTTTTAAGACAACGTTTTCGGATTATTCTGTGAAATTCTGTCTAAATTATTAGAAAAATAACAGTATTCATCCTAATTTGCCTGAGTTCTGTTAAATTCCTACAGAATTAGTTAAAATTCTGTAAATTACATCATTTTTAAAAAAACGTCTGCACGAATTTGACGATTGCAAAATACCCTCCCCTATACCCCCTGTGACTGAGGCTTTTATCAGTACCATATACCCTCCTGACTTTGAGTTCTTTGACCATCCCTATTAATTATTAATAAGCAATACATGGACATATTCACCTACAGTTTGCACCCCCTGTGCAGATTTTTGTCTTGAGTTTACTTTGGAATCATAGCTTTAATTTATTGAATATCATTAAATGTGAAAAAATTTCCTCATTATTAATTAAGTGTAAATTAACAATAATAATATCATGTTTGTAAAATTTTCTCATAGAAATAAACGAGTCTCTATTTGTGTATTGCAGTGAAAGTCAAAGATACTTTTTTATTTTTGTTCAAGATTGAAAGCTATAACTTTTCTATACAATAAAATTGTATCATTATAAATTTATAATATGCTCTAATTTTATGTTTAATAATAACCAGGCTCAAGTTATATGATAGAAAGTGAACCATTTAAATTCGAGAATATCACAAAACTTGGAATCTCTTGGAATAAAGTGGACGCGGCTTTCAGTGATAACACAACTATTTATATAATTAGAAATTCTTATTTTATTAAATTGAAAGACAAATCTCCCGTTCGGCCAAATCTGGTATTTAATGACATTTATAATTGTCCGTCACTTATATACGAAAGCTTTGGTGGATTTCAAACATTTATTGACAAATACATTGACACTAATAGTGAGACAAATATTAATAATGGTATAAATGGATTGAGAAGAGGTATGGAATGGGAAAACTCTATGAATGAAATAAATGCTCCAAAAGAAGAAGAGAATGGAATAAATATTAGTGACAACAGAGAACTGATTAGTAAAAGCAATTCAAATAACAATTCAATGCAAAACGAAAACATTAACAATAATGAAGACATTGAATACATAAATACAATTATTATAGTTATACTTATGTTTGTCATAACTACAATCATAGTTTGTATTGTTTTAAAGAAAAGAGCAAAACATAGAACTAGAACTCAGAATGTATTAGCGATGCAATGAATGCATATAAATATGTAAATCATTTAAACAATAATATAATTTATTATTTAATCCATAAAGTTTTGATATATATTTGTTAAATACAATTAATTTAAGATATTAAAGAAATAAAGACAACCAATTAGTATATTTTATTTAAAACTTGGAAGTGCTCCTGGTAGAATTAAGTTTTATATGTTTACAGAGATAATTAAACTAAATTTATAATAAAATATTCTTAACATTTCCAGCAGTTTTCAAAAGCTTAGACATTCAATCGGATAAAATCAAAATAACCCAAAACAAGAAACGAAGATCAAATAAATAATTTCTTCTTCTTCTTCTTACTTCATATGTCTCTTTAGGCAAATTATTCAAGTTGTCTTCGTTTCTTGCTTGATGTTATTTTGTAACGTATGTAAAATATTTTGAAATAAATCTGAATATTTTATTTTCTAAATATGAATTAATAAATAACAACAAATAGATTTTAAACAATTAAAATGTATTTCATTTAATTTAGTAGTCATTTATAATTCTATAGTGTTTAGTGAAGTTTATTAGAGTTGTGCACCTTTTCCTGTTTTAGTAATTATAATCCTATCCTATATTTTCTTCGAACGATATAATCAAATTGAGTTACAAAATGGTACAAAAATTAATTGTATAATTAAAATAGAGGTGATATGAATTATCAGTATTTATGTACTCAAAAGGCAAGGGCAGGTGAATCGAGATACCCCCCGTCGATTTTTAGTTGAACACCGGTTATAAACGACGAATCACTTGATGCCAGGAATATAATCGCTTTGGCCACGTCATCACAATTACCCGGACGTCGCAGTGGATATTTATCACTCACTGCTTTCCACATTGCGTCCAATTGGTCTTCTTTTAATTTCAAATAGCGCTCAAATATAGGGGTTTGTATTTGGCCCGGACTGTCGTATATTCATAAAAGTATCATTTGAATAATCATAGCGTATATAACATTAACTAAGTTTTAAAATACCAAATGCTGTTCACACGAATGCCTTTGGGTCCCAAATCAATGGCCAGACATCGGGTCAACATATCCAGACCTGCCTTCGATACACAATAGGCCAACATTTCGGGAAACTTTTGATTAAAGTAGCATTTTTCCCATGTTAATATAAAATGTTTGTAAGAACACAATCAAATATTAAGTACCTTGCTCATTTTATTTAACATTTATATTTACCGGTTTGAGTCCACAAATACTTGAGTTATTAATTATAACTCCTTTAGATTTTTCGAGTAAAGGCAGTGATCTTTTAGAAAACAATAAAAATTTGAAAAATTGAATTTTATTTCAAATAATTAAACAAACTTTAGACAGATTTGATATATTGACCGCAAATTAATCTTATGTAAGTCATCGAATGACTTCATCAATGATTCCTTTTTGTCTATTCCTCGACCAGCGTTGTTGACCAATACATCCAATTGATTATAAGTTTGAACGACAAGATCTATCAGTTTATCCACGTTTTCATCTTCTCCTAAATCTCCAATGAATTTTAGCGCCTATTGATTAATAAATGTATTGGTGAATTTTCAAAGTAGACTCTCAACATAAAGTCTACAAGTAATTGACATAAACTATACAAGTACTTGAATGTTTCTTCAATTAAACATGCGTAGTTCCGAGTCTGATTTGAAAATTCACAAACACATTTGTTAAATTAATTGATAATGCCTACATTTCAGGAAAAATAGTCTCAATTTATTTATTTTCAACTTTACTTTCAATTCAATTAAGAATTTTCAAAATAATTTAAAATTGGATATTGTTTCTAAACATATTTTTAATCCAAACAAGCAATAGGCAATATCAGGGGTCGTTAAGGTTGGTCGACTCAGTGGGTATAAATGGGGGGTATTTTGACAAAATTTTCTCAAAATGTAAGGGAGATATACCAAATCCTATAATATGAAAAATGCACAGGGGGAGTAACGTAAAAACAAGGTAGTAAGGTAAAAATACAAATCAGAGCTGGTATTTTGAAAAAACTCAGACTCTGGTTGGGTATTTAGGCTAATCCCCCTTGGCGACTCCTGGGCAATATCTTGGTAACGTTAATGAAAAGTTGATAACAAAACCATAGAATGAAAACTTTGTATTGAAAAGTCTATAATCGACCGATTGATTGAATCGAAGTGAAGCTGAAAATAATAAATTGCATCTATTCATCGGAAAATCTCAATTCATTTAACCCTATTGTGGCTGTAATTCTCACTTCAAATCGGTTTCGTTTTTTCAATGAATTTCCAAACGTTTACGTAATTTATTGTCATTTTGTCGTAAAATCAAAACAAATTGTATTGAATTGTAATTTAAATAAAATTAAGTGAAAATGAGTTTTATTTCATTATTCAATACTCAGAAACGACACCTAATCTACAAAACCATATATAAGGGACCCTTTGATTACAAGAGGGACCACACGAAGGCCTATAAGTATCCGTTCGGAGTCAACAAACAGGCCGTTGAGGAGGAGTTTAATGAAATCAGGGCTTTGAGACAACAGGAGCTGAACTCTGTCTCCCCTTTCCATTTGGTTTGGAGATACAGGTCTATGGCTCGCATACCATGGTTTGCACCACTCCTTCATTACTACAATTGAACTTATTTTATAATCAATTCCTTTCCCTAACTCTTAAGGACAGAGAAGTTTGTTTTGAGTCATTTGGGTTTACACCAGAAGGAGAACAACATTCACGTGCTTTTACCCAATACTCCGCACTTTAACAAACTCTTGTGGGAAGTGAAGCACTTAATTAAGTTAAAACCCGTCTCTTTTCCCGACGGAATACCAACCGAAGAGGACATCGGATGCGTTAAAATGCAAACACACTCTGGGGTTATGAATGTCAACAAAAGCTATAAAGTGTCGAACGAGAGAATAGATTTGGCCAAAAGTGATGACATCTTTTACGGCAGATATTTAAGAGAGTATTTGAAGTGGGCTTCAGGTCTTGTAGGCTATTCCCTCCCGACCTCTGATATTCTTGAATTCGACGGAACACATATTGAAAGACATGAGCAAAAAGTGAGAAACGCTAATAAACATCAGCACTCGTTGTATAACAATTACGAGTGAATATGTGTTTGTCTTTAAGTAATTTCATTCAATAAAATTCAAATTATATTCAAAATTGAATTCTTTATAAAATGTTTAATAATTAAAAATAGATTTTAAATTCATTTATTTTATTTATTTAAAGTTATTGAATAACATTTTGACGATTTTGGTCTATTGGGTCAAAAGGGGTTATTGAAAACCATATTCTGATTCATAGAATTTTTACAAAATTTAACAGAATTTCGTCTATTTTAGTAAAATTCAACACAATTCGAGCCATTAGGGGCTATACTTTGGACTATAATAACCATTTGGGGACGTGGTTGAGGGCAGGGGTTTTATAAAAGTTAATGTCCACTACTTATTATTGGAAAATTCGAAATTTTATATTTTAATATTAAGATCAAAATTAATTTTGATTTGTTGTTAAAATTAATTGAATTGCGGAAAATAAACACTAACTTTGATTATAATTTATTAAAACATACCAGTGCCTTTTGAAACTTTTATTCTGTTTTAATAGAATTTCATGGGAAGGGGAAATTGTTAAATGTGGACGTCCTTATCTTAATATTATTCAAATTCGTACGTGATTAAAGGGGAGGGAGGGGTTAAAAATTCTCCAAAACATGTGGACGTCCTTGAAGTATAGTTTGGCAATTTTGACATAATTTTCTAATGTCTTCTCCTCTAGTTTTCCAATTGGTGAAAGGGGGCTCCAGTATTGAGCTTTTATATATGATTTTTATATATTATATATTTTTAGCAAGAGGATATTCTTGGACAAACTTTGCATCTCTAATTTAAAGTGTTGTGGGATTTTAAATAGAATGAAATCCGATGTTTAGCAGATATTCCTGAAAATCAAATGTCAAACTAAGCTTTGTCAAATGCTCTAAGTAGGGTAAGGTCGAGGAAAATGATGTGGCCAAGCTGCCTTCCCCCAATTGGAAATTGTCAATAGATCACTTTGCAATTTTAGAAAATGTCTGTTCTCACATGTGTGTTTTCCATTAAAATTTTTTAGATTTAGTTAAAATTTAATCTAATATTCTGTAAATTGTGTTAATTTCTACTGTAAATCCATTAGTTTATGTCATATTACGTGTTAATTCTGTTAAATCACTCCACATCCTGACTATTTCTTAACATATGTACCTTCAAAATATTTTCCCCTGCACAAACTCACTCCATCAATCTAACCAGCCCTTAAGTAGTTGTATTTTGCTAAACGTAGAGGTAGGGGCAATTTCAACCAATTTTAAAGGCGTAGATTTCATAAAATGTTTACAGAATATTACATACATTATGCAAATTCTTACACAATATGACAACATATGCCAAAACATATGTTGTTACAGAATTTCAAAATTCCGATGTTTTAGCCAGTGAAATTTTTGTTATATTTCAAGAAAGAAAACTAAGCAGGGATGCGCAAAGAAAAAAACTTCAGGGGGAGTATTTAAATTTTGGCGAAGCCAGGAGGGGGTATTTCTAGCTGTGACGTCACAATCTTGTCCAAATTTTGGACACGGGGTGGGTATTGCGCAGTCGTAGAATTCTTGCATAATTTAATTAAAAATGACTTAATTTAACAGAATTTCGACTAATTCTGTAAGAATTTATAAGATTTTGACCAAATTTCGTAAAAATATTTCGAAGTGTTCAGACAGAATCCTACAGAATATTCCGAAAACGGATCCTTCGGCGCCATTTTCTCAAAACTGCTATGGGGGGGGGGTTATCTGCCAAAATCTCAGGGGGTATTCCGGGCTGGATCCTTCCTTTGCGCATCCCTGAAACTAAGGGAGGAAATTGCATGTTTTGTCTGCCAAATTCTGCAAAGGGGGCATTCAAGTATTTTAAGCCTGGCAGATCAAATTTTCTAAATGTAAACAAACCAGATCTTACGTTGGTAATCTTTTATAAATTTGAAGTGATCTCCTTTATTTAATTTCTTCTTCCTTTCACCATTGTTTGACGTACTGAAGGTTATGCCTTATTTAGGAGAGAGTATATTTAGGAACCACTCAAATAAGGAAATGTCTATAATTTCTATATATTTTTGTTTTATTTTTTAATTCAATTAGAGTAGAGATAAAGAATATTCCGCTACTATAATTTAACAAGTTGATATGAGAGTTCTAAAGTAAGGGCAACGCATAAAAATGTTTTTCAAAATAAATAGATTCGGGGCAACATGTTAATTTTAAAATTAAACAAATAAATGATATGTTTAGCCCTTATATATTGGTCTTCTATACAAAATTGTGTTGATTTTATTTATTTAGCAATTAATCATTAAATATTACAATAAATGGTTTTCTAGTTTTACATTAGTCGTGAAAATACCGGTTATTTAGCATTTTGTCAATTCAAAGCACTCAAAGCCTCCGTAATCCGCACCCAATGACTAGTACTTCAGATCTGATACACTCAAACCTCAGCACTAATTAATTTATAATTAATATAATAATAATTAGATTTAATATTTACAAAATTATAAAATTAGAGCAAATATACTACAAATAAAATATTTCTAATATTTTCTTCCTTTAAGACCAAAACTAGTTCTAAGATATAAACAAATTTCCCTTAAAATAGCGTCAATTGTATTGCAATATAACTAATGAATAGATAACACAGAAAACCAATTGAAGGAAAAAAAGTAAACAAAACAATAAATAAGTTTTTTGAGATTTTTTTTATTTTGATTTTAAATTTTTATTTTATACAAAAGTTTTTTCTTAGATTTTAATTTTATTTCTTATTTTAATTAATCAATAGATAAGTCAATAGTTTAAACCAAAAAAATTATATTAAAGTTTATATTAATTACAAAAAATGAGTTTTAAATACAATACAAATAGTAATGAATTGAATGATAAAACAAATGGCAATCAAATCAATAATAATATTAATAATAAATCAAATAATGATTTTGAGATATTGGAGGCCTCGAAGGTATTGCATTTGGCCCTCAAACAGATGGACGGAATCATTGCCAGTAATTATATCTTTATTTAAATCTGATTTATTTGATTGTCTTTTTTGGGTTTAATGTGTTTTTTTAAATTTTTTATTACAATTTCTCAATAAATAGGTTGCGATTCAATGATGAGTCCAGAGATTAATCAATTGAATGAATCGCCAGTTTTTAGTTTTAATAACTTTAATACCAATACTAATACTAATAGTAATCAACAAAAGCAGCAAAAGTTTAATCAACTGTTGGCCGAATTGAATGAATTAACTGATAATAAATCCAATAATAATATTACTATCGATAGGGAAAGCCGTCGTCTTTTGATTGATTTGCTTCAGAGGTATTTGAAAACTACTGACAGAAAATCAGGAGAAAAGGGTTCAATAAAAGCGGTAATTATTAAAAATAAATAAAATAGAAATTAGCAATAATTATATCTTTTTAAATCTTTCTCATATAAAACATTATAAACTTGTTCTCAACTTTTAGTTATTAAAAATCAATTGAAAAAAATCAAAACTATTCAAACAAATAATTTTTGTCACAATTTATATCATTTAATTAATTAATTTTGTTTTCTTTAAACAAAATTATATCAAATGATTTGAAAGTTTTATTTTTAAATGAATTTTGATTTTTTTATGCGTTAACTCTTATCGAGTGATTAGAAAACAGTTATAACAACTGTTGGTCTTTAAAGAAGTGTTTAAAACTTTAAATGAATGAATGAATAGACGACTAATAAGTTGTTTGAACTTTTGGGAAATTGTGTTTCAAAAAGAAACTTCGTTTTGGGCCTAACTTTAGGTCTTTCGTTGCGAATTCGGTGTTTATATAACGGTTTAGTTGTATGTGTTTTGGATGAGAGCCAAACCCACTCTTCAGAAGCTATAGAAAGCACTTAAAAAGTACTGTAGTTTTCCAATTAATAGAAAGTTATGAATAATTATAGATTTCTTTTGATTATAAACACTTTTTTCAATTTATAGAACAAAATATTAAAAGCGAATGAAATTTACCGATAGTTATATCAATATTTGTTTTAAGAGAACATAAATTCAGTGCAAAACCTAAACAAATTATTTTTCTGAGATAAGCATAAATTCCTTTAGACTTTTATTATTCTAATCTTAATTTCGATTACTCTTCAGTCCTCACTCAGAGTCTTTCCTTTTATTATTGCAAACGTTTATGAAAATTTTTTTGTCTAAACCTTAAACTCCGAAAAACTACAATATTGTGGAATTGTTTGGATTGTTTGGCAAAAATTGTTTTAGTGATGAATCGGAGGCATATGTAAGGACTTGTACACTCTATGATTGAGTCTATTCATAGCCCAACCTATGATAAGACACATAAGACATACGGCTCTCAAATCATTTTTGGCACCGTTTGGATGAATATAGAAGTGATGTCTAAAACTATATTCAACTTTAAATGAATGGTTGGTTTTTGCTTCCATTAGATTACATAATGTGTTATAGACTTCACTTATGTATTAGTTATCGTGTCGTATATAAGACATAAGTCGTATTTTCAATTTTTTCTCTCTCCTCTGCTATTCTTAATCATTGATCACTCCATTCATCCGTTTTGTCGATCGACAGAAAAAATAATTTTTTTCATTTATGAAATTTTTGTGAATTTTTTTCTGTTTCCTATGTTTTCTTCACTAAAATAGTGCAAAAAAAACTTGATTTTGCGCCGAAAACGAGTTTAAAAAACATTGATTTATGTAACAAAAGTTTATTGAATTCTTAAGTATTTCTTAACCACTGTTTTGGAAAAACCAGTTCTTAATTATTAATCAAAACAATCGATTGTTTTATATTTTAATTGATTGACAGTTCGTTTGAAGCAATTACTGTAATTATGTCTTCATTTGAATTGTTTTACTTAACGGCAATCCATTCAAACTGTTTCTCCTAATTATTATAACATTTGTGTCGTATCTGTTTATAACTATGTGGTCATCCCATTCCGCCCACTCCTCTCAATCGTCGTCTACTCAATCGATCCGAAAACGGGTCGATTCTTCTGCAGACAATTCAGTTAAAGAGTTGTCTTCAGATGAAGAGGAGGACAACACTCCGACGCCGACACCGACCCCTCCGGTCAATGATTCGTATGACGAGAATGTCTGGAACGGCGCCACAACTCAAGGGCCACAAAACAATTGTACAAAAACTAGACAGACATCCAATTCAGACATTGAAGACAGACATCAAAGTGCACAACACTTTATTGGACCACAGCCTCCGCCACAACCGGCGCCGCATTCCTGTTGTCATTGTTCGTTCAGTCAAAGTCCGTCGTTAGACAACTGTTTGTCCACTTCTCGTGTGTTTCATATGAGTAGTGAAACGACTAATCATTTCTCCCCAATTGTCGCGAAACGCAATTATCGCGTTTGCGAACACTGCGGCCTTACCTGTGCTCACATGTACTTCGAGCCAATGGCCTCTACTTATTGGGATCATGTCGTTCCACATCATCACAATTTGCATCAAAGTTTTCATTACAGAAAGGTTTTCCTCTTTTCAATACCTGTTCCACAAAAATACTTGTCTTCTGTTCTCTCATTTGATGTTTGAATTTTTTTGAGTTTCAAATCATTTGAATTGAATTCAAATTAAAAGTGTTTTGTTTTTTTTTACAAAAGAAATTTCAAATTAGTTTCAAAATAATAAAACCATTAATTAATTGGATTTTTATTTGATTTATTCGTTAGAATATTCGCGAATTACCCGAAAAAATGCACGAAAAGCTCGAATATTTCGAAAACGAAAGACAACATCTGATTCTTCAGGTAATCCTTAAATATATTCTAATTATTTGTTTGCTTTCATTCTATGCTATTATTATATTTTGAATCATTTAATTTCAAATCTAGTATTAGCTTAAACTATAAATTAGTGTTAATTCATATGAAACCAACAAAATATTCATTAATTTTCCGAAACTTTAAATATTTATTTTATTCACTGCGAAAATATTTGATTTGCCCCTATTTTGCCCCTTCTATTAGTTTAATATACAATTTTTAAAAATATTTTGGTCTAATTGGAGGTTAGTTTCGCTAATCGATAAACAGTTTTCGTGTTATAAATGGCATTTCAGTTACAAATAGCTTAATGACTATGTTTTTTATAGAGCGTCCGAAAAATGTTAGAATTGATTGCAAGCCCTCAAGAAATATCATAATTCATACTCACATAGAGTTCGCAAATATTAAAATCGAGTATTTTTTCCCGAAACTAATTATACGAATATGTATTCACTCTATTATTATTTAATTTTTTAAAGAATTTCTTTTTTACTGTAAATTGATTTGTGATTATATTTTCTGCACTTTTTTTTAATACAAAACCATTTCTTTCCATTACTTTTCTCTACTCTTCACTCGCTTTTGGCTCTGATTTGAGTAATCAATTGGTTTAAGCGATGTTTGCGATAAAACAGTTTCAAATGAAAACAGAGAGAAAATGATTAATATTTCTAATTTTAGATTTTGATTTCAATCTTGAAAGAAATTAAAATTTCTCATATGTTTTGATAAATAACTTTATTAAATATAATTTATTTTTAAAAAACTATTTTCACTACTAATTCTTTGGGATAACCAAAGGTATGGTAATTCCAATTCTTTATCTTTATTCATATCTAATATTTTCCTTAAGATTTTGATTTAAAATAAGGCTCAAAATGTAGTTTTTTTTACCACAAATTGATTTTAATTGTATTTGAGCATTTTAAAATTGTTGAAATATTAATATACTTAATTTGTATTTGATTATTATATAACAGAAAAAGTTTGATTCGTCTGAATTTTAAATATTTAAACCAAAAATGTAGTATTTATGGTCAAATTTTAAAGCAACGAATAGTTTGACTTAACCTAACCCTTCCCTCTTGATTTTGTGGGCACATTGTGGTTATTCCTTGCTTTTACGGGTTTTAGATGAAACATATGTTCATAAATATCTTGAATTTCAGTTCAGTTGTTCGACGTTTAAGTGTTTTTGTTTCGCCTAATTATGAATTAGAGTTTTACAAATTCTTATAACTTATGAGTTTTGGTAATAAAATTGTTTCTATTTTTATCATTTTTAAGCATTGGCGCGAATTTCCGCACAGAATAGAAATCCATCTAAACATCTAATACAAGCCTAAAATATTTTAAGCTTTCCTTTAAATTTTCACTGTTTTCAGCATATCTGGTATTAAAGATCTTTCACTGAATAGTTTCTTATTAGTTATTGCTTTAAGTATTTTTTTAGTGTTTCATTACAAAGATTTTAATCAGAATATTTTTAAAAAAATAATTATCTTTTCGATAATAATTTATTGAATTTTTAGTTTTAATCATATTTTAGTTCATCGATAAAACCTGTTCCATATCTTCGCCTCAAAATATATGTCTTGACTTATTAATCAATATTTGTGACAATTATTTGAATACCATTTAAAGCTATAATAACATACTTTTGAAGCTAAAAAATATTTTGATTTTTATTATTAATAATTAGATTTAGATTAGACTCCCTAAACATGACATGAATTGATTCTTGTCTTGTCTGGTGAAGTCTTTTCCTGTCCTGTTCTGCAATTACAAGACTGTAATCCTGTCCTGTTTTGTCCCGTATCATAAAAGTTAAAACACAAACATTAATTAATATTTTTGTTAACATTTGTTATCAAAAGTCTGCTCTCGATTTACTCCGTTCCTATCTTGTCATGTACAATACCAAGATGGGACAAGACAGGAAATAAGACCAACTTTAGGTAGTCTAGTTTAGATTATAAAAAGATGAGACAAACACACGAATTGATTAATTCGTTTGAAAACTCTCTTTATTAATGTATAAACTTTTGATCGCCGCCTCATTTCATGCTTTGCTTTATGTATAATATAAGTCCTCAAAATTAAAAACTTCTCGTTTTCTCATTATGAAAACAACTGAAGTTAATTTTCTGCTTTTCCGCTTTATTTTCTGCACCAATAATATCGGGTTTTGTTATATCCATTTAAAAACTCTTCGAACTGAAGCCATAAAATGAATTTTTCACTTAATTGAAGACTAAATAACACATTTCATGCTTGACTTCAATATAACTTTTAATAAACTTAATTAAAAGACATAAACTTAAGTGAAATAAATTGAATTATATTTTTTAGTGACATTTTCTGTCCATTAATTCACAATTTATTTCAATCTTATTGTTTGACTAATCAATAGATGGGAATAATGAGCGAACAAATGGAAACACAAGCGGACAAAATCGCACAAATGGAGGAACTGTTGGACAATACAAAATCACAACTTATGGCCACTGAAGACCTGTTCCAACAGACGCTCTTTACTAAGTCTTCGCTCGAAAATACAAAATTAGATCTTTTGTCTGAAGTGTCAAAACTGAGACTCGACTTAACCCAATGCGAACACTCGAGGATTTGCGCCGAAGACAAGAGTAGAAAACTAGAGAACGAATTGTCTGTTATTCGAAGCACTTTATTGGAAAAGGAAACAGAAATATCTGCACTTCGGCTAACTCTGGCAAAAATGGCCAGAACTACAGGTTATTTATTGACAGACAATGAACTGTCACTTCTCAGAGGCAAGACTTTTGTCAATGATTTTACTCGAAATGTAAGTCATTTTAGATTTTATTAAAATCTTTTTATTTAACTTTTCATTCGATTCAAAGCGAACGCAACCTTCGATTGAGTCGCGAGTAATAGACAAACCTCCTCTTCCAACGAGTCAAAGACCCGGCGCAGGCAATCCCTCCCATTCAGAACCGGCCTCTCGTCGCGACAGTACTGTAAGCGGACGTCAATCCCCGTCCGCGTCCTCTATATATCGCGTTAATCCTCCGACACAGAGAAGTGCGTCTCCGCTCTCATCGATGGCTCGTTCGACGTCTGCCGAAAACGTAAAGCCAAAAGTCATACCCTTTTCCAACTATTCGACTCTACCACACCTTCATGGGGCTCAAGTGCTGCACCAAATCCAACAGCAGCTGCAACAGCACGAGATGAACAGTTCATACGAGAGCGGACAGACAACCACTTCTCCCAACTCAATGTCCAGCTTTCAAAACCAGTCGAACGACAACTTGCGGCCAATGGACACATCGACGGCCAGTAGTAAACATTCTGGTGTCGTATCATTTGGTAAAAGCTTTTTTTGGCTTAAGAGAAACAAAAGGGCCTCCAGTGCTCCCGAGTTAGGTGAAGGGCTCACTCTTTTCACTCAATGTTTTCTTTACTTATTATTAATGTCTAACTCTCTAACACTCGAAAACCAAAGACTTTGTTCTAAGCTTTTGACTAAAAATAGCTGACAATTAGTATTCTATAACTTTCTCTTCGTTCGCATTTTGCACTAATGGGTATGAAATCAGTTTTGAATTGTTTTGTGTTCAGTATTTTTTTGTTTTGTGTCGTTTTGTTGTTTTTATTTAAATTCTTGTCTAACATTTGATTCAAATAAATCATTTCGACTGAAACAGCAAAAGATGATCAAATCATATCCTCCGCCCGTTCCTCCACTTCAGAGATACCCAATTCTATTCATTCATTACCTCTTGGAATGCAATTATCCAAAAACGAATCCAAACCTAAAGGACTGAAAAGAATATTCAGCCGGTATTCAAACTATTTATAACTTTAGTATTTTATATATGGATTAATTTTTTTAAATAAAAATGTTAGACCAAAGAGAAGTCCTTCCAATTCTTCCGGTTTGTCAGACAGTGGTTTCATTAGAGGAGGGTTTCGCTCGACATCCGGTCCAAGACTGGGATATTCGCCGAGTATTAAGAAAAGCATTAAGTAATTGATTAATAAATTGTTTCACTTTTAATATTTATATAATTGCTTTGCATTCAAATCCAGTATTAATTTGCCGTTTTCTCGTTGGGACACAAATCTTGTCGCCGATTGGTTTTCGGTTATAGGACTGGGAATGTATTCGAATGATTGCAAGCGTTGGTGTAAGAATGGCGAACACCTAATGCGCGCCACCGCTCATGAGGTCGAGAAGGAGTTAGGAATTCGTAATGCATTGCATCGAAAGAAACTTCGTTTAGCTGTTTCTGCTATGAATCAGGAAACGGATGAACTGAGCAAATGTGCGGATCAGTTGGACTACTTATGGGTCGCGCGATGGCTCGACGACATCGGACTTCCCCAATACAAGGACTCGTTCTTAGACGCGCGAATCGATGGACGAGTTCTACACTATTTGACTGTTGAGGACTTGTTTAGCCTTAAGATCACGAGTCAATTACATCACGCGAGCATCAAATCGGGGATACGAGTGCTCAGAGAACAGAAAGTAAGGAATTATAAGCTTGAATGCAATGGAAAGTACTGTAAAATACAGTTACTCTTACTTTAGTTCAACAGTCAGTGTCTTAAGCGAAGAGCGGCCGCAGACGAGACCAACATTACTGAATGGATTCCCGCAGAGATAGCTCTTTGGACTTCACACCGAGTCATGGAATGGTTGCGTTCTATAGACTTGTCTGAATACGCGCCGAACCTTCGCGGGTCTGGAGTTCACGGGGCTCTCATCATATATGAGCCGGCATTTAATGCGGACCTGTTCTCAACATTGCTGTCCATTCCTCCCGTGAAGACACTATTGCGTCGACACATCTCTATTAAATTCAAACAATTAATTGGAAATGATTTGTGTCGCGCGAAACGAGACTTCGAGTGTTTGCCTAATTATATACCAATGATTGCCGGCGCGAAGGTTAAGGTATGTGTGACTCAGAGATGTGGAAGGGGTTCACATTGAAACCCCCTCTTTAGATGGGAAAGGAGTTAATAACTAGAAAGTCCGCTTGTTTGGG
>JAQFXN010000737.1:0-19061 GCA_034693365.1 Liacarus xylariae | reverse complement strand
TCTCTCTCTCTCTCTCTCAAGTTCTGACTCCCATCTCTCTCACACTCTGACTCCCAATCCCGATCAGACAGTCCATCCCCTCTTTATGGTTCCTCTCTCGTGATATAACGGCTTTCATATGTAGAGAAATTTTTGCAATGAATAACAAATTTAAAGAGTTATTTAATATTTTGAAGAAAAAACTTTTCTTGTTGTTATTATAAGAGCTTTGTTGTATACCATAAACCAGTTTTTAAAATATGTTTCACGAAATCATTTCTTTATTTTCATTTTTTAGAAATTTATATTTCTTTATTAATAATACAAGAATTCCTGATTTCTGGTTACAGAAGCATAAAATCAATTTTTGCACAATTTTTTTCTATTACTCTTTCGTTAACTCTTATATTGCATTACATAATCTCCCAAATCGTTAATATTCTAAAAGTTTTTAAATTCGAGTATTTTTTAATCAAAATTTTTGTATTCATTTTCTTATATCTCATTCCCTATACTCTTATGTCTCAATAAATTTTTCTAAAGATTTTTTTCATCGATAATAAAAATCAAGTGATTTTTTCCTATTCGTTTGAAATAATTTATTTTATTAAAGAGAGAACTTTTTTCTTCAATTCAATCTTTAGCCAAAACATCGAGAGTTTCTTATCGTAAAGTGGTTTCAGAATTCAGTTTTAATGCACTAAAAAAGTGTTAATTAGTTTTGTTGAAAACTATATTACGCATACATTTATTTTTTCGTATATTATTTCTCAAAAACAAAGTTCTGTTAATTTATTTTCATTCAATTCCATCCTCTCTTATGATTCACTTTAAAATAAAATAATTTTATTAATTTAGTTCACACTAAACGGAAACGCTCTATAAATACACATCAAATTCTATTGTAAACTAAATTTTTCTCCCATTTTTCTATAATATTATTTCCTTTTTATCTTTTATTCTCTCATTTCTATCCAAAAATATTTAATTTGATTTTGTTAATAATTAATTTCAATAGCCTTTCGAAAAACCAAAAAAATATCCATAAAATTAAATACAAAGTTATGAAAAGTAGTTTTTTTATATGCGATATATAAAAAAATTGTTGTTTTTCTCTGCCTTTCTTAGTAAACAACATATTTATTAATCACATATTTTTAACACATTAAGTTATAATTCAATAGTTTTTTCACTGTTATTCTGCTTCAAGACTTGATTGAGTCATTTGTTGTTTTTAATAATATTTGTTTATTTTTTCTATATATCGCTTAAATATATTCTGTGACCAAAAATTATGCGAGATTTTTGATTTTAAGTACACTCACTATATGTATGCATATATGTATGTATGTGTGTGTGTATTGAATAGAAGACCAGCACAAGAATATGGGACAAGGATTTAAACTTGAATCAGAAAAAATATTATGAAATTATTTTTTCTCTATAATGTTATTTTGATTTTTTAATGCCTTCTCTTTATTATTCAACTTAAAATGTTTTTTTATAAATTTGAAAATTAAACAATCGTTTGAGTCGTAAACAGATCTTATCCGTCAATAAATACTATATATTATGTTATTATCTTTCACTCTCTAACCAAATCAAATTAATTTCCCAATTAGCTCTCTCTCTCTCTCTCTCTCTCTCTCTCCTCTCTCTCTCCCTTCCCTTCCCTTCCCTTCCCTCCTCCCTCCCTCCTCTTATTCTATAATAAATTGTTATTTTTTACTTACCATTTGAATAATAAAATTATTTAAGATTTTGTTTTTTATAATTTATTTTATTTTTATTCCGGGTATTAAAATTGAAATACTTTACAGTCTATTCCTAGTAGTGGAGTAGTAGGAGAACGGGGTGTGTATAACCGGAATTCTTACTTAAATATCAAAATCTCAATATAGTATAAAATTCTTAGAATTTCAGAATAAAAAATGTATAAATTATTAATTGAAATAAAAAAATTTTTTGAATGGTTTTAAAAATAAATTTGAATTAAATTCATATTAAAAACTTTCTATAAAAAGATAGATTTATATGTATTTATTTAAATATTTGAATGAAATTATTTACTCAGAGTTTCACATAATATGTTTGTATTAATTTCTTTCTTTTTACAGTTAATTATAAATATTAAATTTTTTTGAGGAAAAATCCCTTCATATCTATCTTAATAGTAATCGGCGTCGACTGTATGTCTCAACAGAATTCATAATTTTTTCTCTAATTTATTCGCTTTTCTACGTTACAAAACACAAATCAGTGATTCCTATTGTGCTTTAATGTTCTGTTCGTCTCTTAACTATTGAAGTTGTGATGAATTGCTATTCATTTTTCTCAATCAATATCTTTCTTATACTGTGTTTTTTATAGCTATGTCTGGGAATTCCAAAATCATTCGCTAATATTGAATAATATTCTTAAACATCACTCAAATAACTGATTCTAAATTATAATTAGAATTTTCTTTTCATTTTTCTATTACAATAAAATTCTAATAAAAGTAAAGAATACTTTAGTCAAACAATCTCTTTATTTAAGGTTTTGCTCTTTTTTAAGCTTTCAATTGTGTGATGTTTTTTAATGAAAAAATATTTTATGCGATTATCTCTTGAGTTTCAAAGGGAGAAAAAATAATTCATCAAAAAAATATAGTATTTTTCAATCAAATTCTATGTCAGAAAAAAGTATTCTCTAATAAATCAATTTTTTTCTAATTGTCTCGAAATTTAATAATAATAATTATATATTAAACCTGAAAATAGACAGTCAGTCACACCCGATAGTTGGCTCTAATCTGCAAAATATCTATATATTTAATCTCTTATATCATAACCAATATATCTGAATTGGTTTTATACGTGTTTTAAATCAAATAAATTCCATTTTTCTCTTTATTTCTCCAATAATTCCATAAATGAAAAAATGAGAGCATTTAACGATTTTTCTGTGTTAACTTAAAATTGATATCAATTAGAAAATCAATGTTAAATCTGATTCATTAGTTTAAAATTTTATTATTTTTTCTCCAAAGAAATTAATTTCTGTACAGAAGAGCGGAAAAGTTTTTTTTAATGGAGAGAGAGTGAGAAGAAATGATGAAATCTTTTTTCTCTATAAGTTTTATTAATTTATCAAAAAAATATATTAAATAAGCAATGATTTAAACGATTTAAATCATACATTTCCTCCAAAAAAAACTCAACTCCTACAAAAATAAGTCCACAAACAAACTGTTTTTATATATGATTTTTTATAACTTTTTATATATACTGTAAATATATATTAATTTGGATTAATTCAAAGCCAAACTTTTATATCTATGTTTTTGATTTTTGGTTGAGAGCAATAACAAATATATTTCGTGAAAAACATAACTTTATTACTTTGAAAAAAAGTTAAATAAAAATTATATATTTTTTCTTTACTTTTAAAATTACTATTCAATAATAACGGATTGCTTAAAATGTGGGTCAATTCACAACACTCTAACTCTCTCTCGCTCTCTCGAATGTGTGTTTGTGTGTATTGGGTTCAAGATCAAAACTTTCTAATTTTTTTCATTAGCTGCCTGTGCTCTCTTAGTTTTAAGAGCAGCATTATGTGTTGTGCGAGAATGTGCTTATTTTTATATAACTTACTTCTAACCCGTTATATATAATTGATTATTGAGTTTAAAAATATTAATATAGTGTTTATACTGTACTATAACGTGTATATTTATATTATATCCATATGCATTTTTATACAAATGAACAAGGTAATTAATTTTTCTCTCAAAACTCATTTGAATTTTTCTCATATTAATGTTTTTAAATATTTTCGTTGCTATATATGCAAGAAAAATAAATCTGTTTAATGGCACATAATTTGCCATGTTCAATTATTATTGCTCTACCGGTAAAGTCAAATATTAAATACGTGAAAATTGTTACAGTTTGAAAATGAGCAAGCATAATGTTTGTTTTCTATATCAGATTCAGCATTGTAAACATACGTAGGCAACAGATTAGCATTGTTTACAAACTTGGTTATATAGCCATAGACTCTAATGGTAATGTGCTGTTATATAGTTCTAATAATTATATAGCACTGTTTACATTTTGCACAGGCATAATGCTAATGTGTTGCCCCCAATGTTGTATGATTGTAAATAATATATGCACTTGCATCTTTATCAATTTACTAAATTTTCTTTGAGCGCTACATTTGTTTCTACCTCTCTCTGTATGTCTGGGCCACACATTCTTCTATTAACTGTTTCACTGTGAGTGTGCGCGACCAGAATATTGCCTAATATATTGTTGGTGTTGTTTTAAAACCTGCCAAATGTGGACTCACACACCCCTATTCCAAACTGTTGAATGTGTGCTCTGACGTTGCCCTCACGGCTACATAACTATTAACTAATAGATTCTATACTTTTCCAATGCATTGCATTTAAATTTATTTAAAATGTGTAATGAGTTCTCTGAATAGTATTGTCTTCACTGAATCGGTTTTAAATAAAATTGTTTAATAAAATCTCGGATAAACTCAACTTTTATAACACTTTAAAGAGTTTTTCAAATAAAGTTTTAGTTTAATGTTTAGAATAACTATTAGTGAAACTGACTTAGAATTGACAAACTTTTTGCACTATTCCTCTATTGAGTAATAGTAAAAGTGAAACGAATCGATGTTTACTCTATAAACCACTTGTGGCGCAACTGTAGTCACGCAATAGCCATACATAGAGTAGTGAATGCATGTATTGCTAGTGCTCTGAGAGATAGATAGAGAGAGTGAGTGAATGAGAGAAAGTGGCGATAATTGTTTCGGTCGCCTGTGATTGGATGCAAACCAAATAAATTACAAGTTTTACTCAAACCTTAAAAGTGGGAAATGTTTGTAAATCAAAGTCAGAGTTAAACTTAACACACATTTTGATATGTGTTTTATATAATATGTATTAAATGCTTGTATTATAATAATTATTATATCTTATTAAGTGTTACGCTATATATATAATAGAGTTTATTAAATATATTATTTCTAATGAGAGTTAATAATAATGAGATTTGTCTCCGATTTATATCGAACTCTCATTAAAGTCAAGAATCGGTTTAATTAATAGTTATATAAAAGTATTAAAGTTTTTGTTTTCCCGATATTATTGTTGTTTTAGTTGTTGTGTTTGCATAAGAAATCAATAAATTAAAAGTTTAGTAAAAAGTTTTGTTGTTTCGGATTTGGATTTGTTTTTTGTCGGAAAAGTTTTTAGCCATCAATACCTCTAAAGTTATGAAGTTTTGGGTTAAAAGAGATTGTTGTGCGCACTCATACCCACTGCACTCACTCTCACCCCCTCTTTCATATGGATTCATAAACTTATTTCTAACTAAACATTTGAATTATATTTTTGACGATTAATTTGTTTTTCAATTTGTTTTCTCTCCAATTGTCTTATATTTGCGATTAAACCCAAACCACAATTATTTAAGTGCTTCCCAACACATATCAGACAAAAGTGTTTTCTCCAAAAGTCTTCGAAACGGATTGCCGGGGGTTCTCATCCCCGCAATACCAACCACTTCACGGCAGCCAATCGGGTGTTAGTGTTGAGAGAAAAAAGTGTTCAATACTCGAGAAAATGATGACAACAATGTCCTATCATATTGACAATAGCGGTTGCTTTATTCCAACAGTTCCCTCCACACAGCACAGTGCACAACAGTCGGGACTAACATTGGCGCTCACATCACAGAGCGGGGCCGTCACACCCGTCGGACACGGGGGGCAACTCGTGGAGTACGGACACCAAACACACGACGCACCGGACACTAAGGAGGGCATTGAAGAGTTGTGTCCGGTGTGCGGCGACAAAGTGTCCGGTTATCACTACGGACTCCTCACCTGCGAGTCCTGTAAGGGATTCTTCAAGCGTACCGTTCAGAACAAGAAGGTCTACACCTGTGTGGCCGACCGAAGCTGTCATATCGACAAATCCCAGCGCAAGAGATGTCCCTTTTGTAGATTCCAGAAGTGCCTCGACGTTGGCATGAAATTAGAAGGTATTATACATTTCATACATTATTTCATTCAATTGCTGTCCAATTGTTTCACTTCTGATTGCAAACAATATTTTGGATATTTTTCTTCCATTTTATTTAACTATTATTTTGAGTTCTTTTTATTTATATATTTATTTGAAATTTTAAAGTATTGTCTATAAAAAAATATATGTTTAGTTCAATTTGAATTAATGGGGGAAAGCGTTGGTGTTTTTCTTTTTACATACACTTAACCCACGGTTTTATTTTTCAATTATTTTCAAAGAGATGTACACTTTTTTGTATACCATTTATAAAAAATGTTTCGTCTCTTCTCTATTGCGATGTTTTTATGTTTGTTTTCCTTTTGAAATATCTTCACAATTTCCCCTCCCTTTCTATCCCCAAATTTTTTCGACTAATGAATGCAATATTTTTTCATTTGATTAAAAAAGTATTTTCTTTGAATTTTGATTTTTAGCAATATTTTTCTTCATTTCTATGATTGCATTCAAAAATTATAAGTTTTTCTATTCCTTTCCTCTCGTTTTTATTTTTATTTTCTCTTTAGTTTTCATATTTTTTCTCAATTCTATTCCAATGTTTTGCTATTTTTCTCTCTCTTCCATAGTCTGACTCACAAGTGGTGTGAAATGCAATCTTAAAAATGCATTTGTATTGTATACACAATAGGAACCCATGTTTTATATGTTTGTGTGTCTCACTCTTGTTATTTTCTATGTCTTACTCTTCTCTCGTTTCTGGTTTTCGGTTATAGTTTGGGGTTTTTCACACTGTTTTTCTCATTCATGCGATCATAAGAGACTGATTTTTTATTTTAGTTTTTTACTACTGTTCTCTCTATAAATGGGTTTGTTATTCCAAGTATTGAATCCGATTCTATAAGAATAGACTTGAATACTGTTAGCAGTAGTGAAAGAAAGTGCAAAAATATTCTGATATCAGAAATATATCAGTAATTTATTCAATAGAAATACTTTATTTAGATTTTATTGAAATAATTGATGAAAAATAAATATTTATTTATTCGACTATTTTCTCAATTAAAATATAGAACGAAAAATAGATCTCTTATGTGAACCCAATTAAAAGAAAATATATAAAAAATTATTATTAATAAACAACTTATTTATAGTAAATAGAATTATCTCTAAATAAAAGTATGTAATCTTTATCCACAATAACATAGTGTATTATAAATCGGTTATCAAGAGTTATATCTGAATCCAATACAAACACTAAAACATTTATATAATATATATTTTTATATGTATTACTATATATTTTTTTATATTCCACTACTTAATTGAAATGTAAATGTAGGCCAAATATAATTTTCTGACTCCGATTAAAATGGTTTAGCAGTTTTTAGGTTCAGGTTTTTACTTTATTTTTGTTGCAATACTCCATTGATTTGTATAGCTCTTGAAAAATGTGTGTGGAATCAAATCAAATAACCAGAAATCCATATATTCTCTTATATTTTCTTGATTTTGTTTGATTTCAATCTCTTAATTATCCAATTATTCGCTATTAATCTCAATATTTTATTCTATTAGAGAAATGCAATTTTAAAAAAGCCAATATTTGATTTGATTCACTCAAAAAAATGTGTGACAAATAAAAACTATATACAGTATAATATCACGAAATATTGCATTCAATATCAGCATTATTTTAAAAGCGATAGCAATAGCGTATGTGTGCACTGAATTTAGCCATAGTATACGGCTATAGAGCACACAGTGCTCTTGCACATACACAGTGCTAGTGTGTGACCCACTTAGAATGCAAATGTGACCCGCATTCTCACTTTCACTTTCCATTTAGTGGGTCACTGTTAAGCCCCAATGATCTACTTTTGCTTTTTTAGTAAGCGATGTGCAAAAACACACTTTCGATTTCTATATGTGTGTGCACTCAACACGGATTCCCTCTCCCATAGCTCTCGCATATACTCTCCAACACATGTTTTTATTCGTATAATAGTTTGCGTTTATAGATTATATATATTTATATACTATATATGTATTCCAATAATATCGTTATGCAATTAATTACAACCACTTATTATATATGCTATTCTCTTATGTATTATTTCATTTCAATTCTCTTATATGATATACAGATAATTAGATTTTTCTCCCCTCTCTCTCGCATTCACTCTGTTTTGTTTAGTATGTGAACTATAAAAGGGTTTTATTGTTTTTGATTACTTAATCAGATTTTTTATATTTATTTATTTCTGTTTTAGTTCTTTCTCTCTCTTTCTGTACTCTTTGTTTGCAATTCATAAGCGCACATGTGATTCGACATTTTTCCATGAGTTCCAGTAAAATATTTTTCTGACGAAAAAGTTTTTTTCAATCTTTTTTGAGTCAACTTTTTTTGAATAAAAAAAACAACTTTTTTACTCTGTTTTTCTGTTTTCAACCCCTTTTCCTTATTCTTATTGTGTTATTAAAGAATCATTTTTTATTCATATTCAATGCAAAAGAGAGCACTGATTAACCACAGAATTACATTATAATAGAAGTGTCGGAATAGTTTTCTTTTTTATATATCCTTTTCTCTGTTTTATATAAGGTTTTGTGTTATTTAATGTTTGGTTTGTATTATATTTTATAATAATCTCTTTTCGCCGAAACTCCAATACCTTTAGCACAGGCTCTGTCTCTCTATTAGACCATTACATTTAGGCGCTTCGGTTGTTTTGCCGCTGTCGAGCACCGGATATACAGTTACACACTGCTTTCACTCCACTGTTTTCTCATTATTATTATTATCCTTTTGTCCTTTTACTGTATTTTAGTTTTTTCTACTTTTTTGCGTTTTAACTCTCAAATAGAGTAAACGGAATAATTGTTTTTCTGCTCTGCACTGCACTCTAAAACGGAAATCCAATCCCTTTTTCTCTCTCCCTCTCCTACTGTACCCTTAATTTTATGCCTAATTATCCATTTTATTTATTTATCGGTCAGATTATATTCAACACTAATCTTACATTTAGTTCTCTTTTAGCGTTAATTTTTTGTTGTGTTTTATTTATTGCATAATTAAACACCAGATCTATGTGTCAATTGTGGACTCATTTCTACGATTTTGTAATTTCAAACAATTGATTCTCTCCCTCCCTCTCTTTCCGATTCTCTACTTTAATCTATAAAATCATTTTAATTTATTTCTTAAATTGTCTATAATTCATAAATTCTTGGAATTTTGTTCACAAATATCATATGGAGTGAGACAAACAGATTCTGTTGAATACATATCTATCGAACTTAAAGTTCAATCGATAAGACATTAACTTTTGATTCTAAACAATTTTCGATTCTTCACTCGCTTTCAACACTTTTTTCCACAACAAAACACATAAACCTTAACCAAAATTTTGTATTCTAAACATTCCTTTATAATTGATTAAAATATTTTGCAAAAATACTAAACAAAACAACAAGAAATTATTACAAATCTGTTAAACGATTTTTTAAGAGATTATAATTACATAAATTGTCGCCAAAAAACATAATAATTGTTGCGCAATATTAGAGGTAAGGGATGTCTATGGAAATAGTGGTTAGGGTTTGAGTATTTGTGCCAATAGGGGGTCATTTAGTGTGGAATTTTACATAAATTATTTTTAATAATTTATAATTTTTTATGCAATTGTTTGACACTTTAATGATTTGAAGTATTTTTTTTTGTCGATTATATACCCTTTTATTGCGATTCTTATTCAACTATTTTCACACCCAATACTCAATGCATTTAAACTAAAGGATTCTGTCTTAGGATTGCATACAAATAATCGATAATTACTGTATTTTCATTTAATAAGTGTGTGATTTGACATAAATTATATAAAATATGAATTAAATTGAAAAACTAATCACTTATTGTTTGAATTTGTGTAGCCGTGAGAGCAGACCGTATGAGAGGGGGACGGAATAAATTCGGTCCAATGTATAAGAGAGACCGCGCGCGTAGATTACAACTGATGCGACAGAAGCAGATGACTCGGCCCGCACTCCAGTGTCATCAGCAGCCTTTGGCCATAACTCACGGCCAGCACACGGGGGCGCCGGGAGAGGTGGGCTCACACTTTCTGGCAGCTCTGCACGGAATGCCCACAACAGCTCACATATACTCTGCCGATGGCATCAAACAAGAACTGATTCAAATACCACAGCTGTCGTCATCCACTTCATCGCCCGACTCCTCGCCCTCTCCTAATGGTCAGACATTAAACAATTCACACGCCGGACAGCATTTTGTAGGGCCCGGCGGTCAACCGGTGTCCACATTACCACCGCCGCAACCACACGGCCAAACGCCTGGCGGACAACAGCCCCCGCCCGGTGCCACTGCCCAGAATATACATTCGCCTGTAGGCCAATCAGAATTAATGAAATGGGTTACCGCTGGACCAGGAGGTGGTACTGGCAGTGGTTCCACAGGCGCCGGTACGCCCTCTGCTCTATCGCCGAAAAATGGGTCGCATTTTCATTACGAAAGCGCGCCCTCGACTGCCACGGGTTCGATCAGCACAGGGGTAGCGGCCATCCAATTGACCACTGGAAGCGTTGGTAAAGTGCCGGCACTTATCAGAGAGTTTCAGCTTTCAATGCCTGACGACAAGGACTGGCAGTCACAGCTGTTCGGGTTATTACAGAATCAAACGTACAATCAGTGCGAAGTAGACTTGTTTGAACTGATGTGCAAAGTGATCGACCAATCCTTATTCGCACAGGTGGACTGGGCTCGCAATAGCATATTCTTCAAAGATCTAAAGGTTTGTTCCAAAAGCAAAACAAAACACTTTCTTCTCATAAACTTTATATTTGTTTCTTAGAATATATTTCTTTTAATATTTTTTACGTTTAATTAGATTTTAATTATTAGTATTTTTTTTCTTTGAATTTTAATTTTATTTAATATGCAAATCATTATCGCATATATTGCTGGCGCTATACCAGAGCTCGAAATGCAAAATATACTCTTTTTTCAGTTTGTGATGTATTGTCGCATAATTTTCAATAGCAATAGGCTATGGCTCTTATATTAGGGAACTGGCGATGCATTTCCTCTTTTTTTCTTATTCATTAATGTATTAACCGTTGTATAATTGTATAGTAATGTTATGTCTTGTGTTAAGACTTAAGTTTGCAATATATACTGTATATATGTATAGTATTATAAGTACTGTATTATAAGATATATTTATATAAGTATTTTCAAAAATGTAGGTCAAGTGAAAATGCGAATCACGAAAAATTATATACGTTTTCTCTTATTCTCTTTCAATCTTGGCATACATGCCCTGCAGGCGCTCTTTTCAATTCCATTAACAACCCCTGGATATATGTGTTCTCTAAAAAATTTCATTACTGTTCTTATTTATAATTCTCACTTCACTTTCACTTTTTTATATACACTTGTATTCGTTCATACATTCTATGATATATTAATGTTTTTATGAATATATTTTGAGATTTTTTGTTCCTTTGTTTATATATCATATTTTATTAATCAAATTATTATATTATAATATAATCTTATAATTCGATTGTTTTTATTTGATTAGATTTTTTTGTTATAAAAAATTTTCCCTAAGTTTCTTTTGAATGAAACAAGAGCTCTCCCTCTCTCTCTCTCCACACATTTTTATTATAAACTTTTTTTTATATTTCATCTGATAATTGATAGGTTGTGTTACATATAAGGGTGAGAGTTCAGTGAATGTTAGAATAGTTTTAATTTCAAAACAACCGATTTGTTTTGTCTTTTCTAATTAAATGGTTTCGCGTGTGAGAGGATAAACATTCCGATCCATTCCCTCCCCTTTTTCTATGGTTAACTATCTCTTTGATCTCCTTTTCTTCTAATTTTTATTTCTCATTTATTATATTTTTGGGTTGAATTGCATGTTATGTGAGAATATCTATATAAAAGTCTCAAAATAGTTCTCAATTAAACTCAATATTTATATCACATGTTTTAAAAACATTATATAGAATGAGATTAACTGGAAAACCATTTTTATATTTCAAAATTTCTCTATCGTTTCGTTTCAATTGTTTGTTTTTCTCATATATTGCTTATTTATGTATTGAAAAAACAATATATATTTAATAAATAATTCATTTTTTATATATAATAATAATCGTTATAAGTTATGAGGTTGTGATGGGAGAGAGAGTGAAGGAGTGGATTTGGATTTATTATATGTGTTTTTTGTTGAGCCCTTATTAGTGTTAGAGTAATAGTGATATATACTCTTATGTTTGTATTTTATTAGTATAAAATTGTTTTTCGCTATTGCAGAGCCCCTAAAAGTGGGTCAGTGGCACAAAATCAGTGAAAGTAGTTGTGCTAACAATACAACGCATTTCTCTGGAAGAGAGAGAGAGAGAGAGAGAGAGCACTATATATATTCAAATATATCGTTTAATTAAATAATGATGATTTTTGGCTTTAATATTCGTCTCTCTTTCAGTGCGTGTTTTTGAAAATTGCAAATAAAATATTCATAGCTTTCATCTCTCCCTCACTTACTATTAGTAAAAGAGTGTTTAACTCTATTCATAAAATAAATGATTGCACTTATTATAGCAAATATGTATTTTAGAATGAGATCTCAATTTTGATGACTAAATTGTTTGCAGAGATTTGAGAATAATGTTAGAAATAGTAGGCTTTCCTATTAAAAACATAAAGTTGTTATACATTACAAAATCGGGATTTTCATTGTTTCTCTCTTTTCTATTCAATTCAATTCATTTCTATTTTTCATATTAATGTTTTACTCTCTGATTGTTTCAGTAAATTTCCTACATATTTGTGTCGTTGCCTGTGCTCTATGTTCTATAGTTTGCTTAAAGTTTGTTTGTTGTGAAATACATTTTTTCCTATTTTGAACACATATTTCACACACAAAAGTGTAATTTAAATATTTAGTTGTGTTTTATTTAATTAGACTTTTGGAATAAATTATACTCCATTTGAAAACTATATTCTCATTATATTATTTGTTCGTAAAATATTAGTTAATTTGAATGCACTTTAGGTCTCACACAAACACTTTTCAACGAAAAATTAGTTTAAAATTTTTAAAAATATAATTGTTTAATGAGTTTTCTGTTTCTGAAATAATTTTGTTGTTGAAACAAATCAATTGTGTCAGTGGTTTGAATAAAATTCATTTTATGATTGATTCAAAGCCCGATTTTGACACTTAAATCAGTTGCAAATAAATGCATTCAAAATGTATAATAAGATTGTAAAACCAGAAAATTATTGAAATGTTTTTTAAAACTTCTTAGTTTATGAAAAGATTTTTTTCTTTTAGTTTTTATTTTGGTTTCATTTTTATAGCTTTGATTTGATTTTTACGAAATATTAAGTTTTATAATAGTTTTTTTTCAATGCTATTTCGCAATCACTGTATTTATTAACACTGCTATTACTTTCCTAACGCTTTCTTATAAAATAGTAGTGTATGTGTGTTATTATTATAGCACAAGAAGTATTTCAAGTTCTTTTAAGTATGTGTGCATCGATTAACAGTGTATGGCTTAGCACTGGGAGTGAGAGGAATGAGACACAAAATTGAGTTTTAAGATTTGCAATACTGAGAGCTGACCTACTTTTTGCACAAAACTCCCCATTTCTCTCTCGCTCTCTCCCCTCCCATAGTCTCATAGATCTCTTTCCTCAAACAGATAGATCTTTATTTAGCAAAAAAATATCCTATTATTCAATGTTAGTGAGCACCAGAACTTTGGGAACCATAAGTTTCTGTGGGTATGACTGCGATGAACTTATTTGGTTCATTCGAGTCAAACGTCTTCTTATATTTTTGTTTCTCTATATTTTTTCTCTTCTTGTTGTCTAACATTGAGTTCTAAATAAAAACATGTCTTAAGAGCTGTTAAAAAAGTAAATCAAAACCACTGATTGATGTGTATATTCTTGAGAGCAGAGCTGGAGATGTATTTCCCTTTCACTCTCTAATCACACGACACGATATGTTTGTCTGTTTTTGACACTAATTTTTCTTCTGATATTTGCTTTCAATTAAATAGTTTACAAACAAAAAAAATAAGATTAGTATAAACTCTTTGCTCTCTTTTCCTCCAAAATATTTATAGAAAATTAATAAATAAATGTTATCAAACAAAAAAAGAAAAATTCCATTCCTTTATATAGAATAGTTGCTAATAATTAATTCATAGCATAACATAATATATTATATTTATTGAATGATATAATTATTAAGCTTATTATAAAATTCTTACACAATCAGTCAATTATCTAATTTTGCTGTTTTGTGTGCAGTAATTCATTTTTGGAAAATTATTTTTATTTAATTTTACAAAAAAATAAATCAATTTAAGTAATAATTATTATATACAGAATATTATTTAATTTTTATGACTCTAAAAATCATTATTTTGAATGTCATATCCATTTCAAAGTTAATGAATATATAATTGTTTCACTCATTTAAATAATTATTTTTTAACAAAAACAAAAAAAATATAATTAAATTAATATAGAATTTGTTTGAAACCCCCTTTGTATTTGCACCGACAGGTGGACGACCAGATGAAACTGTTACAGCACGCCTGGAGTGATATGCTTGTGCTCGACCACATACACCAGCGTATGCACGTTGGACTGCCAGACGAGACGACACTACCCAATGGCCAAAAGTTTGACTTATTATGTTTGGCACTATTGGGTGTGCCGTCGGTGGCCGACCAGTTGCACACAGTCACCAGTCGTCTAAGCGAACTCAAACTCGATTCCATTGATTATATATGTCTTAAATTTTTACTCTTATTAAATCCAGGTATGAATCCATAGACAAATAACCCAAACCCTAACTGTGCTCTCAACTGAGTCTTACAAACAAAACCACATTTCTATCGAAAAATTGAATTATTTTTTAGTCAACTGTTGTTTTATTTTATTTTATTTTGAATCCAATTCTCCTTTTCCTCATTAAAATCGTTTCCCTTGAAAACCATAAAATGCATTCCCGCACACACTCACTGTCCGGTCCTCTCTATCTATAGATGTGCGCGGTTTGGGTAACTTCAAACTGGTTCAAGAAGCACACGAACAGACACAACAGGCTCTGCTCGAGTACACCATCAACTGTTATCCTCAAATTACAGTAAGAAAACTGGTTTTTTAATTATAAATCTTTTATAAATATATTTCTTAATTTTGATATTTTATGCGCAATCGATAAAGTATTCTGGAGTTGTGCTCACTTTTCCACTTAAATATTCCGCACAATCACTCGAATATGTAATTAAATTTTAGTTTTTTAAAAAACATTTTATTATAATAAATAATCTTCGCTTTAGTTTTAATCGTTATTTATTTGTGTATTTTTTATTATTAGTAATGAATTTATTTGTCAAATCTATGACTTATTTAGGGATTATTTTTTGTTGCGATTATAATATTCTTGTATTTTCTCTCTTTTTCACAAATATATTGCCTCAAAAAAAACTTAGAATTCAGGAAAAGAAATAATGAGCGGAATGTCTGGAAAAATGAATAGAATATATATATCAGGCCTTGAAATGTGATTTAAACTGTCAATAATATTCAGTACATGTTTGAGTGGAAGAGGGAATTCCGATTCTAACGATTGGAATATATTATATTAGAAGAATATATTTATATTTTCAGAAACGAGTAAAACATGTGCTCTACTAATGATTATTTTGATTAAAATTGTTTTTATTTCATTGGATTTAAAGGACAAATTTGGTCAACTGATGGCACAGGTGCCCGAACTCAGAGCTCTGACACTGCGAGGCGAAGAATTTCTTTATTACAAGCATATGGGCGGTAGTGCACCGACACAGACATTACTTATGGAAATGTTGCATGCTAAGAAGAAATAACATTTACAACCCATTAGGACATCACTGTTGACTCAAAGATCACCTGTTTTTTTATTAATTTGTCTGTTCCTCTCTATCTCTCTCTGCTATATCTGTTGGACACAAGAATTATATTTGACATAAGAATTCATTAATAATTTTTTCGTCGTTTTGTTTATTTTTGTTGAATTTTTTTCTGTTTTATATTTCGAAAAATTGATTGAATGGTTGATTTGGAAGCGATTATTATTATTAATATTTGAGACACGAATGAAGACTTTTTTGGAGCCATTTATCAGAAGAATTCTCTGAGTTATATATTTCTCTGAAGACTTGAATTTATGGATTCGTTTGGTGTTTATTAAACACGAAATTACTCTTTGAATGAGTGGACAGTCTTTTTAAGGATTAAAAGTTGAACAAATAAAGCGCTCCGAAGATCGAAACGACAGGACTGAAGGACTGGATGTGTGGACTAATTTCGAAGAATTTATTTTTCGTTGTTTTGTTCGACATTTTATTGGTTTTTCTTTTCCATTAACTAAACCATTAAATCAATACAACAAAACACAAACTTTTATCCAAATCTCTTGTTTTAGATCTAATTTAAATGAAAGCAAAAGTTTTGATAAAAAGTTTTAAATAAAAGAAAAGCATATTATTATTGGAAATACAGAACAAGAAAACCATTTCGTTATTAATTAATGGCATTATTATATAAATAATTAATAAATTGTTGAAATCATCTTCGAATTCCATTTACCGCCGACTGAGAGCCGACACAAATATACATCACAGCCGACAGAGCACTGACATCCAGAACCACTCAGAGCTCACACATCTGAACATTTGTGAGACACAAAAACGTATTCATCAGAAGAATAAGAAGAAAAAACAATTATTACTTTATTTGAAATGAATTTTAATTACAAAACCCATTGACGTCTCATAAGAGTTGAAGAAAATTCATTTGAATTTTTTTGTTTTGTGAGAAAAGAATATTAATTTATTGTAATATTTTTTCTCATTCTTGTGTTCATCGAATTCCGAAGCGCTTCGAAAGAAAAACTCTAATTATTTCTGACAATTAGTTAATTTCAAACAAAATAAAACTAAAAATCAATCAATTCTTAAATCAGTTAAATATAAATATATTTTTTTGTTGTAATTTTTTTTGATTTATTATTATTTTTGTCGTTCATTACAGTTATATAAACGTTGAGATAATTATTAAGAATATTATTATATTATTATTATTTTGTGAGATATACTCCCATTTGATTAACCATTTTTTTTAATTGTATTGTAATCTTATGTTTATTCCTCTCCTTTTTGAACCGCAAACACATCTCATAATACATATACAGAAACTAAGACAACAAAACACAATAAATTGATATATTTTTAGGATTCATTTGTGAACTATAAATGTTTGTGACAAACATTTTTCATAGGAAAGTGTGGTTTTATTTCTCTTAAAAAAACATTTGTGAAACGAAGTGGTGATAGAATTAGTGTCTTAGAAATGATGTGAACAGAACTCTGGAAAAGATATTGAAGTTTTAGTTCTTTTTATGTCTGTTTATTGAATTGCAATCAATTTTCTCTGTTTTTTCTTTGCAAATGAATGAATGAAATGATTGTTCGATAGATCAAAATCGTATATAAAGTTGTATTTTTGATAGCAATAGTGATGAAACAAATGCTTTGTTTTTGTGTGAAAAAAGTAATTTCTATCTAAAGATTTGGTAAATTATTGAAGAGAAGACATTTTTATTTTTCTCTATTTTGCTATCAAATTGTGAAAGAATTCATTGAAATATATTAAATCATTCAGTAGTGAAAACACAGAATATATATATTTTGAGATTTTAGGTCAATTATTTTTTTCTAGTGTTGTATAGAATTTTCTTATGTTTCTCAACCAAACTCTCACTCAATTCTCGAGACATAACTTAATGATTAGAAGTTTTTTATTGATAGAAAACAAAAGCATTTTTTGTGAAAACATGAAAAGAATAGATATTTTTGTAATGAAAAAGTGTGACAAACCGTTTGATTACATAAATTGTGTTTTTAAATAAGACATAGGTTTGATACAAAGCTATGGTGTTCTCAACTGAACAGATAAATCCTTTATTATTACTCATTAGATTCGGTTAAAGATTAATCAAATGTAAAAACAAAGCAAATGAGTAGAAATAAAGGATTAATCTGTTCAGATTGACAATACCCAAGATGTACATGTGTGTCATCACTGATCAGTTATGAAATGTTGGATTAATTGCACACAAGAAATAATACAAGACTTAGTAATATATAGTTTGAATTCATTTAAAAAAGGATATGAAAAATAATATAATTATAACATTCCGTTAAATCTTTTTTGTTTGTTTTAATTTTCAACATTTATTTCTGTGAACTATAAATGTAAAAGAGTTTGAGACACAAGTCGTTTACACATAATTTGTCAAAAGATACATATTCAAAACGATTGTATAGCTTATTATTATTATTATTTTGAGTAATTGTCATTTAAATTATCATTTTTTCAGATAAATAGTAGTTTTTAAAAAGATTATTGAATTGTTATCAATAATACTGTAAATTCCAATCCCAAACACTTTTTTGATTTACTTATACTAAAACTTTTTGATTCATTTCTCTCTCTTTTTCTTTTTGTTATTTTCTATTACTCTTCGCAAAAAAGAATCCAATTCTCTATCCTCTGGTGCAGGGCTTCTGACACTTTAAACTAACTTTATGTCTATCTTTATCTCAATCTCTCTGTAATTAATATCTTATAATAATTTTAAAAAAGGCTTATTTTCTTTCTTTTGTTTGTTTTTAGAGAAGCAAAAAAATTTTTTTTTTATGAAATGTTAGTTAAATATAAGACTATTAAAAGATGTTTTATATTTATTACTCATTTATGTTTACACTAAGAATATATTGTTTGAATAGAAAATAGAATTGTTTTGAAGAGAATGAGACAAAAAAAAAGTTTATTTCAATTATTTAAATGAAAATTATAGTACTGTTAAATAGATTAACTAAAAACCTTAATCTTATAAGAATATTCTGTTCTGTTTGGCCTTTTATGATATATAAAGATTTCATTCTCTAT
>JAQFXN010000736.1:0-19063 GCA_034693365.1 Liacarus xylariae | reverse complement strand
TAGTATGTCATTTAAGAATAAAATGTAGCATAATGCAATGGTGTTTATAGTTAGAGAAATAATTTTAATAAAATTTTATTGTTTCGATGATATATAATTGCTGAATTTTCATTTATGCATTTTGTAACAATATATTTCAAGTAGGACTTCGGCTTTTTATCTGAATAGAATCGAAACTATGCTTATATAGTCTCAAAATATAAGTAAATCGGAGTACTATTAGCAATTATACGGTACCTTGAAAAAATTTAAAATGCAAATGATTTTCCTGTAGTTAAAATCGATATATCATGTATAGTATTAATTAGGAAGAGTACTATTTAATGATATTTAGTGAACTAGATAAATTTTATTTGAATAAACTAAATTGAAACATTTTCAAGTTAACTTATATATTGTTAAATTTTTAAAAATAAAGCTAGTATTAGTTAAAAATCTCCTCATAGAATTGAAACATAGTGTTAAATTATTTTCTAGTCGAATGATTTATTTTTTAAGAAAATGGTGATATTATTATTGGAAAATAAATTGAAAAATTATATATTTAATTTAATATAATGGCGCATTTTGATACGAATAAAATATTGCCACAGAGTATGATTATAGAAAGTGTGGATAATATTCTGTATAGAATTGGTTTGTGTTTTACAGACAATACTGAATCCAATTATAAGAGAAAATGGTTTAATAAACCTATTCTTATATTCTTAATTGTTGTAATTGTTTTTTCGGAAAAAATAATAACATTAGGAATTTCTATTACGAAAGAAAATGAATTCTACTTTATATTGCTTGGTGATTTTGGATATTTTATAAATCACCAGATTCAAAAGCACACATCAACTGAAATAATGATTTTGTCTAATTTGACACTATGTTCACAATTAGTCTATGTCTATAATTATAGAAATGATATAAAACCAACATTTCTTAAAGTGTTTGAAATGATGTCGGGTTTGTGTTCACCAAAAAGTATTGGTCTCACAGATAAGGGGGAAATCAGGAAATTAGTTAACAGAACTAAAAGACTGCTAAAATTTGCGAAATATAATAACAGAATTGCTTCATTCATTTGTATAGCAGTAATATTGACTACTTATTATTTAAACACCTCAATGATGGCTACTTTAACATATGGTTTACCCAATGCATTACTGCTTGCTTTTTGGGGTTATTATACCTGGAATATAAACTTATATCAGATTTTATTCTTGTATACAATTTGTTTATATATAAAAATACAAATAAATTCGTTGAACACAAATATTCAAACGATACACAACAGTCTTAATTATAGAGATATTCACAAAAATATCCAATCATTTAATGCAATCTATTGTCAAATTAATGAATACAACTCTAGCTATTGGTCAAAATTCTTATTTGCATTTTGGCTTAATTTTGGCTCATCATGTGTTCTAATAGGTTTCGCTGTATTCTTTGCGCAATTAATTCTAAATCTCAAAATATTATTTACCTATCTCTTCATTACCATGCTTACTTTATTCTTTTTCCTAATATTCACCGTTTCGAGTGTCAATTCAACTGCGAATAAATCACATAAACTAATGCTAAGTCTTATGCAATCATTTATTAAACACAATAAATACTTATACTATAGTAGAATATCGATCAAATTCAAGGTAAAACCAATTATGTTAAAGAAATAATTTTATTTGTTTTTATTTTGTCTGAAAAAATAATATTAATTGCTAACTTTATGTAGTTGATCAATAACATCATGCTCAAATACTAAATATTTATAAACTCATCATTTAATATACTTAACTAATCTGTGAATGAGAGCCAAATATATGTTTGAAGTAAAATCCTGTTATTGAAAGAAACTGTTATTTTAAATTATTTGATATTGAAATTGAGCTTTAGGTCACAATCAAATAGGATTAAATAAAGCGAAACACTAAGAGATTGTCTATTAGATATACATTTGCAACAAAAAGCAAGCTTTTATGGTTAATCTGATTGAACATTATTTTTAAAGTATGAATTTCTATTTTGAAATTTAGCCATTATCTAAATTTCTGCAGAAATATTTATTAAAGAGTGCAGAGATACTATTTTTGTTGAAAATCAAATTGATCCTCTTATATTTTTAGATTAGGATTTTTTTGCCAATTAATTTTAAATATTATATTTTATAAGTTTAAAATTCTATCTAGATGTTATCAATTGCTGAGCGAATGAGCAAGAAAAAGGTGGGATTTTCGTGTTGGACTTTATTTACTATCAATTATTTCCGTTGTTATGAAGTATTTGAATTAAATATTTACAATATATTTAAATTTTCTAATTGGTCATTGTAATTTACAGATAATATCATTATTGGCATTATTTTTTCTGAAGATTATTGAAATTACCGTGATTAAATAATTGAAGTGTAAATGGTCAACTTTGGTTAGATTTCCTGAAATATTATAAATGATATTATAATTCTAACTAAACTGCTTGTCTAACGAAATAATACTGTAATGTGAAATATTGTACATGTACTGTAGTTTAAAAAATACTAAATAAAATATTTTTCACCCTGCACTTATATGGCTTTGTATCAGACAATGTATAAAATATAGCACTACTGATGCATATATTTTATAAATTGCTTTATACAAAACTATATAAATGCAGCGCATTTTGCAGCGCATTAGGCAATGACTAATATAGCTCTCCATATGTCTGCAAACCCATTGCAATCCCCTTCAGATTTCAGATGAGATACGTTCTCAACATTATTGTAAAGCTGGTCCACAGTTGTTGACTCCTTACGTCTGACCAGGTTTTTCCACTTTGAAAATAAATTTTCAATTGGATTCAGAAATGGCGAATAAGGGGGCAAAAAGACCGCATGTGTCCATTGTCGGCAATCAAGTGTTTGATTTCTTCCTTTTTATGGAAGGGGACATTATCCATGATTAAGTGGGCGCCAGTTATTCCATTTTCGGCCAAATGGACAAACAATTGCAACAAAAAACCCGAATAGTCTTCTGCATTGTATGGTTTGTCTTGTATTTCAAAGAAGAATAGAGAGTTAACATTCATTGCCGCACATATCTAATAATTTTTACTTCTAATTGATTTAACGCTTTTATAGGCCCTTTTGCCTCTGACAGCTCTCCCATAGCTCGCCCGCGACCACACCTGAACCCCCATTTCGTCAATAAAAAACATTTTTTCCTTTTCAACCATCATTTGCGTATATTTCATAGCGTATTCATAACGCAAATCAATCACATCTGTTTCGTTTCGGCGTTCGGGAACAAGTGATGTCCTCTTAAATGAGTAGTGGAACTTATGTATAGTTCTCTCTACTGTTGACACCGAAAGTCGATTTAGAATTGGCCACTGATTTAGACATTTCTGTTGCAATGCTTTTAGAGTTAATGTGCAGTCGATATCAATCCAATCGCAGATTTGCTTTTTCTGCTCTTCTGATAGGAGTTGGCGTCGATGTCCTGTCTTTTGTTTTGTTTGAACTCCAGTTCTTTGATATCTTCGGTAAATACTTCTCACTGTTGTGGCCTTTAATTCTAAAACATCCGCCACTTCTGTGCCATTCAAACCACTATTTTTTCACTATTAGTTCCCGCAATTCATTACTAATCCTCTGATTAACTCGTTTTTGATTTGTTATAACATTTATATCAATTTCATCCATATTTAGATATAATGTTTAAAACAATTAAAATTGGATTTCTATTGAAATAAATAAAGCATTGGTTTGACTCAACTATTAGTATATGAACTAAATATAAGTTACGGTATGTAATATTGTTTTGAGAAAAGGTCAAAAAGTTTTGATAACATGTCATTTTCAAATGATTTTTGCTGTAATTGAATGAAAGTATAAATAATAAAAGTTAGGGCACAGAGTGTCCACTCCCACCGTGTGCTCCATAGGCTCCCATAGCGACTGCAGTGGCGCCTAATATGCCGGCCATTCGGGTCCAATTGGAGGACTGGAGTAATGACAGCACTTCTCTTCGGTTTGCGATTTCACACAATTTCATCGCTTTTGGACTCGAAATCAATGTTTGACCCGATTTTGAAACCATTTGATCAGTTGATGGCTTTGGCCACACATTACTAACACCTCTCCAAACGACTGCTGAACTGTTTTTTATTAAATCAGTCAAACCATTAAATGCGTCCATAATTTCAAATCAATTGAATTGAAATTCAAAATAATTTACATTTACTTAAACTTAACTAATGTTTACGTTTTGTCACAATTGGTGTTTCAAACAAATTACGACCGAAACTAACATAAAGTGCTTTCAAAATAATTAGATATAAATAATTCACAATATATAACAAACACTTAATTTGTGATTAAATCTATTTCAATGATATAAAGCATTAATAACTAAATTGTTATTAAACTTAATTAAAACTAAACTATTATTGAAAGACGTATTAAATGAATGAAAGTTTAAAAGTGTTTGAAAAGTCATTTAAGACATTGTCTTAATTGTGAACTAAATATTAAATTTCATTTCAATTAATTGATAATTACTTTAATAATTGTTTAATTATTTCAAATCATATTATATAACATTATTAACAGAATATATAAATAAACAATTGTTTGAATACAATATTTGATGTTTTAAACCAAATTCAAGTGTTTTATAGTCAGAGAAATGGCGCCAAAACAGAGAAACAAATCTATGAATAATTCAATAGACGTTAATAAACGAAAAAACAATAGAAAATCAAAGTCTGAATCGAAAAATTGGGACAAAAATGAAGAAATAAGTAGTGAATCGATTGATGCCTCCAATGCACTGACGAATGGTTTGCGTCGCTCTAAACGGTCTAAACGGCACTCAAATACCACTCCAAAGAGTAAATACTTTATGAACAGTGACTCTGAAGACAATGGAAGCGATGACACGATTGGAAACGAAGAAGAGTTTAAACCTAAAGTCAAAAAACAGAGTTCTATTAAACCGATTAAAAGGAAAAGTAATTCAAATAACGAATCGAATAGCAGTTCGGAAGAGGAGGAGTGGGAGGACGTGGAGGAGAATGCAGTGCCAGAACTGGATGACTACAACCCTGTGATTCCGACAGAAGGGGTAGAGATCACTATCAATGAGTCTGTGGCCAAACCAAAGAGAAAGTTTGACTTAAATGATTTGATTCGTCAGAGAATTAATCGCTTTAAACGTGAATTACAGTCAAACAAACACAAAACGTCTTTACTTTTATTGATTTCGAGAGCTTTTTATTTGAATAATTCAGTCAATAATGAGTTGATTAAAGCGATTGCGCTTTCGATTACTTTAAATGAATTAAAAGCCCCCAAAAAGCTGTCGATTAAGTTCTTAAACGATTTTATCGATTGGTTTAAAAAGAAATTTGAATTAAAATACACTAAAAATCAATCAAATGAATCGATGATTGAATCACTTCAGCGATGCCTCGAACAAAGAGTAGCTCTAAATAGTTGTGAACTTAACCTAACATTTATTGCTTTAATCAGAAGTATTGACCAAAAATATAATACAAGACTTTGTTATGTCTTAAATGCAGTCGAACTCAAACCAAATGATTTGATTCTCAGCGAAAAACAATTGGAAACACAGAGAAAGCCTTCAACACATGAAAAATGTTCGAACAAAACAAAATCAAATAAAAGCAAAACAAATAAATCGAAATCCAAAAAACGTAAAGTTGTTTCGTCTGATTCTGAGTCCGAAGAAATGGTTGAACCAAATGAAAATGCATTGGAATTATGGGTTGAGATATACGTTGAAAGTGAACGCAAATGGATTTGTTTGGATTTGTCCAACAATATAGTGGACAAACCCCTTGAAATCGCATCGAAATCATTGCCTCAACTCTTGTATGTAATCGGTTTGGATTCGAAGGGATATATACGAGAAGTGACTCAAAGATATAGAAACGATTGGATGAGTGTATCGATGAAAAAGCATCGAACGGATCAGAACTGGTGGACACAGACTTTGAATCCATTCCAAAGAAAGACTAAAACCGCAGCCGAAAAGACAGAAGATTTGGAGTTTGAAGAGAAGATGTCGTCAACACCTCTGCCCACTAAAGTCAGCGAATATAAGAATCATCCGCTTTATGTACTTAAGAAGGATTTATTGAAATTTCAAGGCATATACCCCTCCGATGCCCCGCCCCTCGGCTTTATTAGAGGCGAACCCGTCTTTGCGAGAGAATGCGTTCAGTTATTGCGTTCGAGAGAGACGTGGCTTAGGTTTGCGCGAACTGTCAAAGTCGGGGAAACGGCCTATAAATTAGTGAAATCGAGACCAAAATGGGATAAATATGCGAAAGTGTGGAGACGTGATATGCCTCTGGACTTGTTTGGTGAGTGGCAGACACAGCCCTACGATCCGCCCGAAGCCAAGGACGGAATAGTTCCTCGAAATGGTTACGGCAATATAGACCTGTTCCAGCCCTGTATGCTTCCCAAGGGCTGTGTTCACCTCCAATTGCCCGGACTCTTACGCATTGCTAATAAATTGAAAATAGATTGTGTGCCCGCTATTACTGGCTTTGATAACAACTGCGGAGGGGGTTGTCATCCAGTTATGGACGGCTTTATTGTCTGCAAAGAGTTTGAAGAAGTACTGATCGCTGCCTGGGATGAGGAACAGGAGATCGCGAGACAAAAAGAGATCGATAAGAAAGAGAAACGGGTTTTAGAAAATTGGAAAAAATTAATTAAAGGTTTACTCATTAGAGAGAAAGTGAAGAAGAAATACAGATTTAGTGACGAAGAGAACGACGAAACTGAGATCGAAAGCGATAATTAAGAGATTAAAGGTTTGTGTAAATATAAAGCCTATAATTATATAATCATATTATGTATTGAATGCACAGTAAGTGAGCCCTAAAATAAAACATTTAGTGCTTTTAGACATTTGCATAATTTGAAGGCAAATCAATGATTGAGCAAATCTTTGAGCGATTTTTGCACAAAAAAAATTAATTTATTAATGAAAGCGTTTATATCACGACTACATAATGGCGTTTGACTACAATTAAATTACATAAAAATTAATAATAACGATATAGGGATGGGTTGGCACGAGAAACATATTGATTAATATGGGTTACAGTTAAACAGTAAACATTAGGATTTAGTCATTAATTAAATGACTTATCGATACCGGTATTGACTCTTCTTTGAAGAGATTATATTAAATGTTTGTTTTGTTGAACGAAACCATTGGATGTTTGAGTGAATGATTGTTTGAATTGTTTTATAAATTAAGTAAAATTCCAAATGAATAATGAAGTTATTTATAGAAAATTATAAAAATATGATTATTATGTGTTTCGTTGAGAGAGTTCACAAACAATTATTGCATTGTTTTTCATGTTTTCAATAGTATTTCAACAAAAAAATATTACAAAGTTTTTCGATAATTAAATCCGATTTCTTGTAAATTATTCGTCCGATAGTTATTACGAATTAGTTAATTGACAACAAATTATAATTGTTTTAATGTATTGTAAATTAATTATTGAACCAATTCATGGTTTATCACCAGAAGCTGACCCAAGAAATACATATTTGAAAATTGAAATAAATAGAAATGAAAGCATTAGTATTGGGTTAGTCTTACAGCTAAGCGAACTCAAAGATGTTAGCCCTGAATCAAAGGCCATGGCTTCGTCCCGATCGGGTCGGCCGTGCATTCGCCACTCCTTGTCGTCTTTGTCCACTTTTACTATATGTGCGTCTATTGAGGCAGAGGTTGTCGGCTGTTGACTGTCCGACAAGTAGTCCATATCATTGCTGTCACCGTTGCCCACAAACACCGAATCAGTTTCGTCTTTAACTAAACTACCGCTCCTATTGCGTGGCTCTGGCTTTCTCTTGTTCTTACGACTAGCTGCCTGACAGTCGAACCACCACTGGGCTATTGGCACACATACGTCAATGGGTTAGCAAACTATTCACTTGTTTTTTTTTAAAAAAAGTTATTCTATAAAAAGTAAATTACTCACCAGTTTGTCGGGGAAAGGGAGGCTTGGCTTTTGTGTCCACCTGTTAAGGGATTGCATTAAAAATATTAAAAATCACATTTTATGGATTAAATTGATTGATAGTTAACCTCAAAGTCGACGTCATTGAAACGGAAATATTGAGATCCTTTGAAGAAATACGTCATTCCGTTCTCCCATTTGAAGGCGGCGTCGATATTGTTTGGCAAACCGTTCCAATTCTTAATTGGTTTGGGGTATTGTTTGCTAACCGGAGGATCACTTTTGCTGTCAAATCTCCAGTACTCGTTCCCTAATTTGCAATTAATTAATATTTTGTCATTAATTTTGTTTCTATTATACAATAAATCAAAAGGAAAATCATCGATCGATGAGATAAATACCTTTAAAGAAATAAGTCTTTCCATTACCACTCCATACGAAAGCGGCGTCAACTTTGTCTGGAATGCCTGCAAAACCTGTGCCAATGGGTTTGGGGTATCCCTTATCCATTCGCATATTCTTGAATCTCCAATACTTATCGCCCTATAATTGAAGTCAAGAATAATTGAGATTTTGACAAATGATTGATTGATTTTAATTAATGCTTTCATAGCTTCACAACATATTGTTAGACATATAGACATACTTTAAAGAAGAATGTCTTTCCATCAGCCCATGTGAGCACTGCATCCAAATTGCCGGGCAATCCGTCCCAATCACTAGAGATTCTTCGGGGATAACCGTCGGCCAAACCATTTGTCTCTACTTTCCAGTAATGATTGCCTTTGAATACAAATGTTGAGCCATCGCTAATACGAGTGACCGCATCCACAGAACTGTCTTGACATAGATCTGGTCCGTCACCACTTGGGTCGGGATCTACGGGTTTGGGCTTTTCTGGTTTGTCTGACGGATCACTAGCTGTGTGTCGGACGCCATAGAGTGCTTGTATGGCCAGTATGTCATCCTGATGTAGTCTGAACTTTGGTTTGTATTTCTGATAAAACGGAGCCATCAATGAGTCCCTAACACTACTGTGGCCTAAACCCAGGGAGTGACCCAACTCATGTGCCGCCACTTGGAATACATTGGTTCCTATATTTAAATTATATGCAATTAATTGATGCCAAATGTTGTGTTATTGAGACAACAAACCTGCATAGGATGAGATGGTCCAGTACTCCTCATTGTCGAAGTGTGCGTCCCCTCCATATTGGGGAAAGTAAGCGTGTGCTAGTGTATTGCCGGGACCATCGAATGGGTCTCCGTCGCCGTGTTCTGCACTCACAAACCTAATGTCAATGTGCACCCGACCCTCCTTCTTAGCTTCGAACGACATGGGGGTTACTTCTGACCATATTTTGAATGCTTTAGCTATTTCTCTATCGATTTCTTGTTTTTTAGATAAGAATTTTGTCGGATATTGAGATATTCTGTACGTCAAGTCTGTTCGACGCCATTTAGAACCTGAATATTAATAAAATTATTTTATTATCTTTTATTACACGACTAAAGCAAATAAAAAATATTTAAATATTGATGTGATCTTTGATGCATAGCTTTCCTGTTATTTCATTATTGTTTTCAAAGAAACATTCAATAGAAATGAATCATTAAATGATTCTCTCATTAAGAGCTAATTTTTCTATTCCTGGAAATTGTTTTATTGAATGCTTTTATTTTTCGGTTTTTGAGAACATATTTTACTATAATTTTCGAAATTGTTTTTTGCTTTGGAAACAATTTGATTGAATGCGTGAATTACTTTTATTTAATAAATATGTTTAAAAATAAAAAATAAAATTTAATTTTAAAAACAATCATTAATTTGATTAAAAGAATTTCTGTTTTACAGTTTTAACTGTTTTGTTGAGTCTCTCTATTCGAGTCAAGTCATGTGTGTCAAGACTTTTCTGATTCTTTCTATCATTTCATTACTTTTCTCTCTAAAAGCTTTTCAATTCAAAATATCAGTACTTGTATTGCACTCATGTTATATAACTGTGTAGTGTATGTCTGTTATGTTGTGTTAATTAGATAGAGGATAGGCTAACCTTGTAATGCATAGCGCTTTCTTCGTTTGGCGTCTTCGCTGTGTCCGACTTTGTCTTTGTTGCCACAACGGGGAGAGTTCATCATTGCTATGGTCTCCTCGTTTAGAATGCCTGTAATTACACAAATTTAAATCAATTAATATTATGCTCTTTCCAAACAATAATCAAAACCAAATCAATACCCGTTTGATTGATTCCAGCAAAACGTTGAAATTCAATAACTGCATCAGAATAGGTCTGCTCAGAGACCAGATTAGCTGCGGCGCTCTCATTCATGTACCCGAACTTTTGCAGATATAGCTAAAGAATAGAACAACCATTTTATATTTGTTTTCTATTTTATTGTTTAAATTGTTATATAATTCGTGAAAGTGTTATAAACAAAGCCTGTTAAAAAATGACCTCTAATTGTTTGAAGGATTAAATTACTAAACAAAAACTTGGTTAGCATTCAAGTCTTAGTTATTGAATTTCTAAACTAATAGCGATTATATTAATCAGAATTCATGGAATCACAAGTTCTAAAGTCTTACAAAAACATTTCACAGTTTTCTTTTTACAATTATTTAATATTGAAAATGACTTGTTTTGCCTCATTTTGTTTCACTAATTAAAAAACAAGTATTTGTCAAACGTTTAATTAAAATAACTGATTTATGCGATAATTAAATTTCTGCTAATAATTCCCAGAATTATATAAAATTACTTTACATTTATTGGAAATATTTGCTAAGGAATGAAAATTCTGTCATCAAAATCAAAATATTTGCTGATTAGTAATGAAATTCTGAATAATTTGAATATACTGTATGTATATCTAAATTCAATATATTTAAGACTAACTATAATGAGAACTAAAATTATACTTTTAAACCAAACCGTATTTGAGTGCTGTTTCACTTCAAATGAAAAGTTTTTTTATCCTTAAATTTCAAATGAAATTCCTGTCTAACAAAAGCCAAAACTTTCTCTTTAAATGTTTGAATAAGGCTTTAAAAGTTCATTTCTTTCAATTCTAAAAATATGATTTTTCAATATTGTTTGCGATGACTTCTCAAACAATCTAAACATGTTATAGAATATTATTGTGTTTTAAATATTTGCCAACAAAAAAAGTAAATATTCTGACACACAATGCAATAGATTGTACAATGACTTAAACCGAATAGAAACGATTGTGACCTTCATTGTGCTCATGCGGTGAATTGCGTGAATAGTTTTTTTCCTACTTTGCTTTCAATCGAAAGTCTATTTTAATGGTTACCCAAATCTATTAGAATTCTTTTAATAAAGTTATTATTTTGTTCATTAAAAATCCTTGTTTATAGAATTCGTTTAATCAATTTTAATTTAAAAATATTTCATTCAATTTTATTTTTGATTACTTCGAAAGAGAAGGGATATCCCAAAAACATAAATTAATTGCCTTTCCTTTCAATCAGACAAATAATCAATGTTTCTAAAGAATCCTTTGAAATAGTTATAGTATTTTAATTCTCTTTCGTTTTAAAAATCATTAATTGATATTTAATTTCAAATTAATAGCAATTTAAAGCTTATTTAAATATTCAATAAATAAATAAATAAATAATGATTGCTGTAGTCATGCGTTACTGTATTCATAGGCAATCAAAAAACTGAAAATTTTATTTTACAAATCATTAATATTTGTTTTTTAGAATTTATTTCTATTAACAAATTTAATATTTCTTATTTTAATCCATTAAAAGATTTTCTGATATTTCTCTTTAAATCAAATAAATTGTTTTAATTTATTCGACAATAAAATTCCTGTATTTTTCAAAAAAGACAAGAAGTGTTTATCACTCGATCCAAACATTTAATACGGTTTATGTAAAACATTGACCATTGAATGAGAAAACAGTGGGTGTTTTGTATGCGCTTTGAATGCAATTAATTATTACTTAAGATGTGTTACGCGTCTGAATTCTTTTCGCATATGTGTTGTATCAACGGAAGAGACTGTTCTCTAATGTTTGATGTTTTGGGACAATGATCTCTGCACTTGAATTTGTTTAAGCAGTGAATCAAAATACATGAGTCATGAATTCATATGAATTTCTTTATTATTTTTCTTTAATAACAACTTCTCTTTTATGTCCGTCCTATGACTCAGACTCCCGATTGATAACTATTGCACAAAAGTTTTGCCATCAAATCATTAAATATTGTTTTTACCTCTAATTAATCTTTTAATCGAATCAAATTACACTATAATCTAATAAAAGGGTTTTAATATAACGAATGAAAGCACAGGGGTTTTCCTTTGAATCTATGTAAAAAAAATTTCTTTGATTTCATACCAAATCTCTTCAAAAGATTTAGTGATTCAGACAAACCTAAAAATGATGAGCACTTAATTATCTGTACTAAAAGCTTAGTATATTATAAAGTTTTTACGAATTTAGTTTTGTAATGAATTTGTGTGCATTTGACGGATAGTATAATTCAGGGTCAGTGTTAATAATAATAGCGCTTCCCTATTGTTCATCCCATTCCTTGTCTGCAAATTGAGTATAAAATGCTTAACGAATCAAATCATTTCATAATTCTATTTAATATAAACTTAACTAAACTTTTGTCTATCAAAGCATTTCAAGTTTGAGCGCTTTTTTAATTGTCATTGAGATTATCTGTTTTAGATTTATATAGAGATTGAAAAAATTATATTTATATTATAATAATATAAATTCAGTTATTGTTTTATAAAATTTATATTTGTTTCAATTTTTAAAAAAAATAACTCTGGCTTAAACTCAAATACAATTCAAGGATAACTAGTAGTGAGAGAATGGAATAGAGACTAGAATTGGTAAAAATAAAATTGTTTTCTTTGATTTAGTCTTTATAACAGATGAAGACAATGTCCGAAAACAATGTCGAAGACATGAAAAGGTGAGGCATTCCTAAGACATATTAAACATTTGAATACAAGTATGTATTGAGGGAGTTGTCGAAGTGTATACGAAAGGGTCATTTGACTGAAATGCATGATTGCAGTTGATTATCATAGCAAGTGATGACACCCACACATCCCTCGGCTCCTCTGCACTAGAGTTACTTTCCTGAGGACCCCAACAGTTACCACTATCTGCCTGACAGGGCGATGCACTGGAGAGCAATTTTTTAAGCTTATTCTAATGAAAATACCACTAAAAATGTTGATCCTTTCCACTCAAGAATTTTCAACTTTCGAGTTAGGAATGAAATCTCGCAATGAATGCCTTCGACAGTCACTGCAATAAAGAGATTATTGCTCTCTGTCTTAAAGTTTATAAAACTTTTACTTTCTCTTAAACTCCAATACCTTTTATTCTATTCTATACTTTTCTAATTATTTTTCTTCAATTTTGACATAAAATAGGTTTAAAGTGGCAGTGAAATTGGCATCAGTGCCATCACTACTAACACAGTCACTCGTTCTCAATATTCTTAAATATAATTCTTATCTGAATTTCAAATATTCAACCAAATTCTAGCATTAAATTTGATTTTTTCTCTTATAGTTCTTGAATTGATTATAGGACTAGATTTTATTTGAAATTTTATAATTAAAGAAATGATAACTAATTAGAAAAATTTAAAAATTAAAATAATACATACCATTGCGCCAACATCTGAGAGAACATTTCTTTTTTGTCTGGTAATGATTGGAGCGCATTGACTAAATGCAATGCATAACACAATTAATACCAAAGTTTTAATGAGAATATGATTGTCTTTATCTAAAAGCGTCGAAATGAGTGAAGGCCTTAGCCTTGTTGTCAACATTTTATGGTTTATTGGTTTTGGTTTTATTTAAATAATAAATGAATTAAAGATTAATTAGAATTAGGACTAAATAACAAGACTTAGAGAAAGAAGTTGTGAGCACTTGAATAAAAAAAACTTCTTGTCCTTCAATAAGTCTGATCGTTAGGTATATCACAGAACACTAGAGCACCAAAAATAAGAAGCGGACCAACAATTCATTCTCATCTTATTCTGTTGAATGACTGAATAATATTGAGATCGAGATTAATATAACAATTCTGGAGTTGTATAGCGCTTCCACCCAATGATGCTCTGGTCTGGTGTGTGCACTGATATATACTGGAGTGTAAAACAAGTTGAATGATTCACTACTTGAAGCATCCGGCAAAGCACCTAAAGCCAAATGATTGTATACATACAGTACAAGTCCCACCTTTTAATAAATTGACAGATGCGGCAAAGGGCACAGGACTATTCTTTAGATACACACACCTCTGCCAACAATTCTCACACAAACACAGATCAAAGATCAGTCAATAATTTAATGAATTTTTGTAAAAATTCTTTATTTTTTAAAACAAATCGATTTGAAGTTAAATACAATTCAATCTTTCGACGAGAACTGTAAGCAAAGAGAATATAAACTATTATATTATATTGAAGTAAACGCAATTTGAAAGCCAAGCAACCAGTCCTGTGCTCCTCCTAACGCACTGTAATCAAGGTCTACTCGTTATAAACTGCTTTTCAATGCTTAACTAATAAGTTTTTTCTATTAAGAAATCAATTTTTGGCGTAATTCTAATTCCAATACTTTTTTTTATTGATAACCAAAAATGCGTTTTATTTTATAAACCATTAATTGTATTAATTATGCGAAAATTGAATGTCATTATCATTATTATTGAATTTCATTGCATGTCATCCCAAAACTTATTATTCAAAACTTTTGTTAATTTATGTTCTCTTTAATTGTTTCCATTATAAAATCGATAGTCGGAGCACTCGTTCTGAAACTCTTTCATAAGAAGTGCACCTGTACTCTACTTTTGATATAAGGATAAAAATTAAGTGAAAACAAAAATTAATTATTGCTTTTTGGAAAATTCTGGCTCTGATTTGTTGGCCATTCCCTCAATAAATTTTTTTCATCAGCAATACTCTTATAAACACATTATTAAAACGAGTAATTTCTATCATAATTTCCATCTTGTATTTTTTTGCAAAAATTATCTCATTTTGTTTTAATTTCTTAGAATTTTTATAATCCCTTTATTTTTATTGTACGCAATCGACTTATTTTTAATGATTTTTTAAAAACACGTAAAAGTTATGGAAAATATATAAATTTTGTCGTATGTTTCGATAAAAAGTTTTCTTATATTCATTTATTTTATTAAAACTTGTAAATCAAACTTAACTTGTAAGAAGTGGTTTTGTTCAGTTTCATTCATGTTATTTATTTTTTGATTTTCATTGTTTAGGTAATTATTTTAGCTTTGAATATTTTAATTTAAATTTTTGTCATTTTATTTATTCATTATTCTCTTATTCTTTTTATTATTGAGAGAATAATTTTAATATTTAACATTGAACGCATTTTTCAAGAATATTCTCATATTTAATATTCAAATAATTTTAATTATCTTAAAATTTAGTTTTTGTTATTTTCTATTGATTCTCACGTAATTGTGTTTATCATTTAAGGAAAATGTCTTGAATATTATTTTATAGTGCTTTGAATTAAATGATACGAATAAAATAATTATTGTTTAAAATAAAAAATTCCAACTAATTATTGATGATTTATGTCAAATTCAATTACGAGAAAAATTTTAATTTAAAAATGACCCAAATATTATAAATAGAATTTTTATAGATCGATTAGGATGGATCAAGTTATTGCAATGTTGCAACAGATGACCAATTGTCTTGCTCAATTTTTGGCCTCCGGTCAGTTACTGTAAGTCCGGTCGCAGTTAACTTGGCAAAGTACTAGGGATGTGAAAGGAGTCCAACCCGGAACACTCCCCCTAAGAAATTCCTTTTAACATTACGTATATGGACAGAATGGACAGATACCCCAAACTTTGGACAAAAATGACATATGCCCCTTTATCCTTTTGTACCCTCGACATCAGTGCAATGTCAATCCATAGATATACAGTTATCCTCACTTCTATCTACGGTCGTTTATATCGATATTATTAAAGCATGCTTGATCATATTTAAAACAGTTTAAATATTTTTTATTCCCACTTTCGAAGAAAAAGGAGAATATAGATTCGTTTAACCCCCGTCGCTTTATTAGACCAATCGATGAATTCTTTATTCAATTTCAAGTTTGTTTTGTACGAGTGCTCAGAATTTTTGTCAACAAGTCTACATGTATTGTGTAAACAGCTTTATATAAGCTTTTTCTTTATTCGTGTATTTAAAGTGAATTTTTTAAGTATTTAAAAATTTTTGTCAATATTTTATAAACACTTGAGAAAACAAACGAATTTTTATTCTTTTTTTTAGAAATTTTAAAATTCGTTTAACATTTATTAGAAAAGAAAGCAAAAGAATTTGTAATTAAAATTTTAACATTTCTTGAAAAATAAATAAATGAATAGTTTATTGATTGTTTGTCAAAAGCATTGAACTTCAAAAAAAAGTTTTTAAAAAATTGATGACTTATTTTACATTTAATGAGAAATGTCTTATTCGCAGATGAGTTTTGATTTTTTAAAATTTATTTTTTTATATTCTCTCAGAAGTGAAGTCACTGTACGTTTGTTTTTACTGTATTTAATTACAACAGCTCTTTGCCTAAAGAATGCTAATGTTCTTCCACTGAAAGAGAGAGTGAGTTATATTGGCGTACATTCACCTCATTATAAGTTGTGTCGAATAAATGATTTCATTTTATTTAAATTCTTTGATACGAATTACTCATTGAATTTCATTCATAAAGAAAAATATCTTTAGATATATTCGGAGTCATATATTATAATATTCTCCGAATAAATAATAATCGGGTTTAAAGGGTATTGAATATAAAAGAATCGACAAATTCATACATAAGGGGTTACGCCCTTAAGTTGTGATGCTTTTGACCTGAACTGGAATGAAGGCTCAACTCTTGTGAACCAATCTTTCATTTTTTATATTTTAATGAGACGTTCACTTCATTCACTTCATTCACTTCACTTGCAATCTGTAAACATAGGCTGTGAAACTGAAGTCCGATTTAGCACAAGGATGCGGAGCAATGGGAGGGATGAGAACCAGAATATACATATTTTGACTTTTTCATCTCTGCTTTCAAATAAAAAGAGACTATAGACTCATTTACACCCACCCCACCAAAAGCCCCCTTTCCAGAATAATAGAGATAACCTTGCATCGCTTGCTTGGGAATAGTCTCTATATTCACAGGAATATAATTGATAGTAAAGAATTTTTTGAAATGAATAAATAATGAAAACGAGCTTTTATTAGTATGGAAAAATGCAAGCACGGAGGCAATTAAATCTCAATTATCAAAGAGGCATTATTTTATTATACAATTAGTGAAACTCAAGTAAAAATTGCACAGAGTTTGATATTTATATAAATGACACATTTTTTTGAATAATGTTCTGAAGCTTTTTCCAAATCTTTCGATCTAATTCAGTGATATTGGACTGAATTCCTATGAATTCAATAAAATATCTGAAAATCTTTAAAGTTTTTATGGAATTCTATAAAAATAAAGTGTGAGATTCCAGATTCAGTAATTATTTGCCCTGATCATTCATCAGAATTGATTCAATGTGATGCAATATTTTAGTCGATAGCCCTGTTGTCTTCTACATCTTTGATTGTATGGCCATTGATTAGCTTCAAATAAATCTGGTTCTAAAGGCTTGTGTGTGATCTCCCTTTCCTCTCATATCCAGCACTGACACCTGTTCTGTTCAGAAAATTTTTACTTTTGTAAATGTTTGCAAAATATAAAAGAAATGTAATTATTTCTTTGATATTGCTTTTTGAATATTTAAATATCCCTTTCCATCAAATAAATGTCAGAATAAAGTTAGCAATAATTTTAGAGTTCGTTAGTGAACCAGTGCTTTAATGACACCATTGCTTAGATTACATACTAACTCGGTCTACAGTACTGTATAATCTTTCGTAAAGTTATTGCGATTTAACAATAGGTTGAAGTCCTGAAATGTTTCTTTAAGAAAAGTTAATAGAGTTTGGATGAGTATTAAAGCACAGTTTCAACTCATATCCAGGAGTCAAACGCCGTATTTCTGTAGGCGTTATTCTGACGGCAAGTTTGTTCACTTTCTATTCAATTCATTATTAAAGGATTTATAATTAAAGCTTAAAGAAGATGAAAGTTTCCAGAGATTAGCGCCTGTTTTGTAATCAATTTTTTCGATTCATTCAATTTAAAAATCTATCGAATCCTTCATTTGTTTGAATACATTCTTTCAATTTGATTGACTAAATGTAGGCTTTAATTGAAGTTTAATTATATTTAACGAATTTTCTAAAACTCTCTCTGAGTTTTATATCCAAAAAAATGTTTAAAATTTTAAAACCGAATTTCAAATAAGTAATTAACTTATTTAGAGATTTGTCAAATCTTTATATGAAAAGCGAATTAATTGAAATCAAATCATAAAAACTAAATTTATTTTCATCAAACATCACGTAATGAAGTGGTTCTCCACTCATTTCAAGGCCTCATTCAGACGCCTTTCAACAAATCCATTCAATGCTGAATCAATCGCTAATTCTTATTATCAATTCTAAAAGCTTTTGACCATTGATTGCTATAGATTTACAAAATAATAATGCTTTATATTTAAAGTAGGGATGCCCAACGGGGAGGTATAGCCAAACTGGCTCATCTTGGATGCTCGCCCGAACGTCTCCGAAAAATGGTCAAATAACAATTACCCCCCCCCCCCCCTGTGACAAAGAAAAATACGACCCTCCCCTAGAAATTTTGAGAAAAAGGCGCCGAAAGCGCCGTTTTTGCAGAATATTCTGTGGAATTCTGTTTAAACTCTTTTAAAAATAACGTAATTTTATCAAATTCTTGCTAAATTGGGTTAATTTCTTACAGAATTCATCATAATTTAGCTGAATTGTGTCAAATTCTGTAAAATTATGTCATTTTTAATTAAATTCGGTAATAAGAGTACAGTAGTTGGAAATGCCCTCCCCTATACCCCCCCCCCCACTCCTGACTTCGGCATTGG